>DWME01001015.1:0-27645 GCA_018244795.1 Parelbella ahira ahira
AAACTCCTATGACTTTGTATAGTTTCATTCCAGACCAATGAACTGAGAATCTTAAATCTAAACAACTAGGCTGTCGCTGCAGCAATTTCCTGGACATTAAAAATTTAATGTTTCCTAAGAAATGAATAAGCTTTATTACGAATAATTTATAGGCAGAACTGGTTGAAGACAACTGGAAGTCCCAGCAGCAAAATTGATAAAGCAGAGTTCAAGAACAACAAGGAAATTTCTGATTATTCCTTTGGGGACTTTGAGATTAGGCGAGACAATTAAACATTAGTAACATGGAGAAAATATTAGGGTAAAGTTAGTATGACAAATAATAGACTATGAGCAGTTTTAAGGGAATGTATTTATTTATTTAGAAACACTGTTACCTTTTAAAACAAAATTGTTTTGTCTCATAACATTATTTGAAATAAGTGTGCTTATTACCATCAGCAAGAGAATTTTAGCTGTTGGCTATGTGACAGTATGAAATACAGATAAGTTTGGAATATGTCCATGTGTTAAATAGACCATTGATAGTGTAGATAATATTTAAGAAAATAACAAACTCAAGGATTTAATACATTATATTTTGGTTTAATTAAAACAGAGTAAATTCATAATAGAACTGTATTGTAATGTTTTTCTATTTGTATGTACCATAATATATTGTCTATGGCTTACATTATTTCATGTCGATCTCAGTGTACCAAAAATTTTATTAGGTTTTAATTCCCACGTGATACTTGAAATTTAATTAGAATAATTTCCCCAATATGTTATTGGACAGTATTAGCTTATTTAAAATACAACATCGTAAATTATCTTTTGTTTTTAATTTATTAATCTCTCTACAATTAATGTTAGTTAGTGATTTTAGTTAGAGTTCAGTTAGTGAGAAATAGTACGAAAAATACAAATTTTAAACTTATAAAGAATATTTTAACGTTTTAATTTAAAATTACGTTTAATAAAGTATTGAGACGAAAATATTTGGACTATAACCTTGCAGAATAGCAATTTAAAAATAAAATGAACAAATCCGACATTCTAAATTCAAATTTCCCTCCAAATATTTTTAATTCAAACCAGAAACAAAAAAAAAATGTTTTTTAAATGATTAATAGGTTGATTGCAGATTGAAATTTTCCAAAGTGACTGCAAGATATCTCTGCCTTGTCAGTTTTACTGACGCGTCGGTAATTGGAACAGTTCAAGTGGTTCTTCTATGCTATGTGAGAATGAAAGTAAATGACAAAGAGCTGCAGAGAACTCTTAGCATCAAAGTTGTTTAATTCTTTTATAAACTTTTAACGGTTTATATATGTATCTGAAAACGCTGCTCGATTGCTGTGGAAAGGCAATTATGTTATAGAACGAGCTTTTTATAAATTTCCGTTTTTTTATCGTTAACCTTTAACACGCATTACCCTAAAGTACTGACCATTAATCTTGATAAAACCGCTTTACAAAAAAGGATCGCCAGAATCTGATTCTTTTGAAATATGTAACCCACGTAGCTCTTATAGTAAATGGGGTGCCTACGAGGGTGAGAACATTTTATATTGCTCGACATTGTTAAAGTTTGCTCTCAATAACTTCCGGGATTATTGCAATCAGGCTATGAGAGCATTTATTTGTAATATTTTTGCAACTTAATTTTATAAATAACTCAATCGGATCACTATTGTAATTCTTCAAAATCCTACCACTATCCTTTCGGGAACAGATTACCTACCGGATATTACAACGAATAGCTGTTAGTATTCACGGAAATGGTTCTAATCGCGTATCGATTTTAATGTGCAGCCATTAGGCTCGCCACCTATTCCATAAGGGAACGTATGACGTAACTGCCTCACTCCTCTGCCTAACTCTTCGGGAAAAGACGGGCATTATGTCACGTACTTTTAGTTTGTGCAGTTCGGTTGGAACCTCTTAAGGTTTATATTGTATCGGAAGGAAGAGTGGATCTCCCGGACAATGGCTCGGCGGTCGTTCAGTTCGTCGGTTGTAATTTGGCAAATGGCGCTTAATGGAATTGTGGGATCAGGCTACAGTATGAAAAGAATATTTTTAATGTAGGTATGTAACGTGAACATTGTATTTTTGTAATTGGTCTGTACACAAACATTATTTATACTATGAAATAACCTCTCTTCGCATGAAACAACACCCCCCTCCCTTTCGGTGTTAGTGATCGCTCATTGTCAGTGAATATTATTTCCAATGTTATAAATAATTGCCATAAAGCAATAGTTGGTCTACACGTTCTTCGGCGTTTCTGATGGTTATCTATAGTACAAAAATAATATAGATTTTTTTTAATAATCAGTATTTTAGGAAAATTCTAGAAATATACACACAGCGAAAGCACAGTAGGTCTGCAAGGATAGAGATATTTAGCACTCCGTATTCTCTGTCTACCCTGTGAAGGACTTGGCTTGAAGATATGCACTTACGTATCACACTAAACACATAGCAGTTGGAAATAAACATTCCTAAACATTGAGTTCCAAGTCACATATGTGCGATATTTCAGTACATGTACTGTAATTTGCCAGAGTGGCAATATGTCCGCGTAATGTCGTGGCGCGCTCTGGCGACAATGTAGAGCGTCAAAATGGTGGTTTTTAATGCACAATGTCCTTGTAAAAGACTATGTTCTTTATTAAACTGCTATTGCTTATAAATTGTGTTAAGTACTCACAAAATATAAAAACATTATTACGAAGATTGAAGTGTTTATCTGAGTTTATTAATCAGAGCAAAGCAATTTGTAAAAACAGGTCGTAAAGTCAAATATGTATCCAGTGGGATCATAATACTCGATGAAAAACCTTTAACAAACAATTTGACGTAAACGGGTAAATGACATGAAGATTAATGCATAGCGCATTAGTCTTGTATAGCCCGTAATACTCACAACACATCATCTTGGTTTATCGCATTTAACACATGATATCGTACCCAAATATTTTTGTACTCGACCAGCCCGAACCAATTCCGCGTTCAAATAGACTTGAAATGGTACTCCATAAAACAAAGATTTCAACAAGTGAAATATACCCCGCCCTGTTGTAAGCTTGCTCTGACATAGACGTGTCACGATCTCGCCCTTGAACGCCCTATCCACCTAATTTTCCTATATAGAGCCCTCTGTTTATGCATGCGATGTAGGTATTAGGTGTTACGGGATCGAGATCAAAATTAGGATGCGCGAAGAAAAGGGAATTTTATTAGGTTACGAAATCTAAATTACACGGAGGGTGGAAATTTAATGTTTCTGAAACTTGTTGGACTTAACTTTTCTGCAGTAAACTATATATTGAGAAATCCTCTCCGCAAAATTCGACGTGCTGACACCTACACATGGTGTAGTGGTATGGTCTGAAGACGCTGCAGGATAATAGCTGTTTATTGACTTCTACAGCTGGAAACAAAGTATTAGACGTGTCGTTCTTTCTAATTTCTATATACCTTTACACATGAAAAAGTACGCCCGGTGTATGGCAATTGGCAATAGGCTCATTACCTATTCAATTGTGAGACGTAAACATAGCTGGTAAACCGTGGAATTCTACACTCATCTGCCCACTCCTTCGAGGATTACAGGCGTGATGATACGTATAAAAAAGCATCTTCCCATGCACAATAAGTACTCAAATGTTTTGACACTTGTTCCCAATAATTAAATGTCCGTTTCGTATTTAAGAAGTACACAATAACGGTTTGGGATGATATTGCGTTTCAATTAATTGGATGTCGTGAAACGCAGAATACGTATCTACGTCTTTCATCATTTCATCTACGTCTTGCTACGATTTAAATTAAAATCCAATTAGGTATATGACTTAAGGTTTAATTATATCTGTGTTATAAAAATATATGACTATTGAGTAAGACCCTTTTGTTATTTGCTCAAAAAAGATACGATGTTAAAACGACGTAATAATGCAAGATAAAATTTTAATAGGTATATACATATGTATGTATTTAATGCAAGGTGTATATCGAGTACGTTCTAAATGCTAAATGTAAAAGATTCATAACACAAGTAGATCTGTGGTGTTCGCGCCTTTTTTATTTATTATAGGTTCTCGTATATTGCTGAAAATATTGTTCGCGTGACCAATTTCACCGTCAGCAACAACCAGTGGTGATTGATCAGCGTCGAATACAAAATATGTTGACTAACCGCCAATCGATCAGGTGAAACGGTTTTGTGATCGGCCGAAGTGACTTCATTTGAAGGAAATTTATGATCAACAGTAAACCTTGGAAGCCCGAATAGAAGTATAAAACCTTTACAAATGTTAGTTACAGACGCGATGTTCCTCCATACGAAATTTCAGCCATAATCCGGTATGTATATGCTCTTCCATACCGCTCTTTGAACTTAATCGGTTATTTACGACCTTAGAAAGCAACTGCAGAAGCATTGATATATTAAAATAGAACATAAATATTCGGAATAAATATATCATTCCCGTAGTGTCTATGACAGTCTTTTTCATCGCGTATCTTGCACTTGAAAAGTTTTTCCGTCAAGTCCATAGTAACTTTTGGGTCAGAAGTTGAACATAAAAATAAACGTATGCGCCTAAATGCCAAAAGCTATCATTTGTGAAAAGAAACAGAAAGAATGGAGAGTTTTTAGTTGGGTCACAAAATTCATTAGTGAGATGAGCCCCCAGACGATTGTTTCCCATGTCCGCGCTAAATCCGTCTCTACTCATAGTTGGAATCCCCAGGGCTCAGTTATCTAAAAGTTAAGCAAAATGTGCTAAAGTTATTTAAGGTAACTTCTGCAAACGTAGAAAATACGTGCGGGCACGGTATTGGAAACGTTCCGACGCACGTGTAAAAATATCACGTTTCTCCCTTTGGAATACATGATAAAACTTGTTTTATGTAGTTATAATTGTATTAACACATAAATTTTTACCAGATGTTCAGTATCCCAACAAAGTAAACATTCTCCAAGTAATCACAACATTCGTAACGAATTCCCACCATGTGATTAAATTAAACTTGGGCTCGCTTGTAATTAAACTTTCATACAAATTAAAGCTTGCCAACTTGACGCTACTGTTTTACTTGTCAGAGTTTGTATATTAGAAATTTACGTAACGGCCTCATGCAAAACGAAGCAACAATACATAGGCAAACAGCCAGCGATAACTGTTGATTCACCGCGAAGTCATTATCTCACTGGGGAGGTACATAAACGGAACCGTCGAAACGTGCGAAGTTTTCCAAAGTATTAGCGAATAATGAACCATCTGTTAGCTAACAATAGACGACGACCTTGAAGGTTTTCACGAGGAGTTCGGTTCGAAGGGGTAGGAAATGATTACGTCCATGTCAGTAACCCGGGTGTGCGTTATTGATGGGAGCGGGAGCGGGCGCGCGGCGCGAGGCGCGAGGCGCGGTAAGTGGGTCAGCGGGGGCGCGCAGCCGCGGCACTGCGCCCTCAGCCTCCAGCCATGGCGGACGCGCCGCCAGAAGTCCTCGAGCTGAACGTAGGCGGCGTGCACTACGCTACTACGCGCGACACGCTGCTCCGCGAGCCGGACTCGCTGCCGGCCGCCGCGCTGCGCGACCCTGACCACCCGCGCGACGCTCGCGGCCGTATCTTCTTCGACCGCGACGGCGTTCTCTTCCGCTACGTGCTGGACTACCTCCGCGACGGTGGACTCGTACTGCCCGACTGCTTCAGAGAGCACAAGCGCCTCGCGCGGGAAGCCAAGCACTACAGGTTGGTGGGTCTCGAGAGCACCGTCAGAGACGCGGATCCGAAGCCGCCGAATCGTGAGAAGGGATGTATCACCGTGGGTTACCGCGGCAGCTTCGCCTTCGGTCGCGACGGGCTCGCCGACGTGAAGTTCCGCAAACTTTCACGTATTCTTGTCTGCGGAAAGGTGACACTGTGTCGAGACGTGTTCGGGGAAACTTTGAACGAGTCCCGTGATCCAGATCACGGTCTAGCAGACAGGTACACGTCTAGATTTTTCCTAAAGCATTCATTTATTGAGCAGGCCTTCGACATGCTGCAAGAGAATGGGTTTAAGTTGACAGCGAGCTGTGGCAGCGGGACTGCCGGTGGGGCAGCGGAGCTGAAGCCGGGAGTGGACTCGGAGGAGAACCGTTGGAACCACTACAACGAATTCGTGTTCGTCCGTGAATAAATTCAACGTTGACTCAGAGTGTGACAACGAGTCAACCGAATCAAAGTCTAGGCACGAGCGGCGTTATTCGTGCGAGCCGCAGGTAATTAAAAAGAGTAAGAATTAAAAATATACTGTTTACTTCAATTTTCTCTATTCTTCTCTTATGACTAATATGTAATTATTTTGATAACTTGAACGTTCCTTTAATTTTGTGAAACTAGAGTTTATTTTATAAAAGTTTACTGTAACTACAACTCGTTAATAGTAGCGTCTATAAACATTGTATTTCCATAAATCTGAAATTTATTGAATATAATATTAAAAATCATATTAAATTAGACATAGACTTGTAGATACTAAACTCTATATGTAATCATGTATCAGATAGGTACAATAGTTAACGATTAATAGTGTTAAATGTAAAAATATAAAAAATCGTAGCTAACGAGTTACCTCCTTTTAGAACTAATATTTTGTACTATTATGTCTATGAATTTTCTTCTATATAAATTCATTCTAAGGTTTTCGTTTAGCACTATCAAATAACTTAAACAAGCATTTTAACAATATCTACTTATACGTATATATCAATGTATTTATATAAATTATGCCAAATTGTTATAAACTCTAATATCATGTATAATTTATATAATATTTCACATAACAATACTTATCTATTAAAATATGAAGTTACTTGTATTCTTTAAACGACTTTCCAATACAGTCCGTGTGTTGTGAGCGATACATTTTCTAACGTAGCACTTTATAGTATTTTATAGTCGTAAGAGTGAAATTTTTAATTTGATTAATAAAAATTTGTATTGAAATTTAAAATGAGCGCGATAAAATGTACCTAAATATATAAATAGTCGAAAACTAAGCTCGTTTCGTTAGTCGATGTCTTCTTAAAAAGTACGCGTTTGTTACGTTTTTGAGTGTCGCGAAAGCTGAATTAATGTTGTTGTTAGATTTTAATTTTAAATCACTATCCATGTTAGATATCTTGGGAATATCATAGCCTTTTATATATATTAAACATTATATTGTTCTATATAAATTGATTTTAATAGATCGTACGTTGTTGCGATTAATATAATCGTAAATTAGTGTTTAGTGAATTATTTATATTTTTCGTCATCCGCCATTTTAATGCCGTAATTACAAACTGTGATTTTTTTTTTTTGTGTTTTATCTATATAGGAAGAAACTGTTACTTGATTAATGCATACAAAAATATTTTTTTATTTAGTAACAAATATATTTTTTTTTATATTTGGTATGCCACTATTTGACCACGAGATCTGAATTTTGATGGTATGCCAATTGACCCTTGCCTTAAGGTACACTTTATCAAATATTATTCAATTCATTTTTTAATATCAATATTATACAATGCAGGTTGTGTATAAATAATAATTAGGGTACAAATAATGATACTAGGAAAGTAAAAAAAATAAGTAAATGGATCATTCCAGAAAAGTTTCAACGCGAACATAAGATCTACCTTCAAAACTTTCAACGCATGTAACATTTTATTCAATATAAATGGATTTTTTGGTAGGTCTTAGAACGATTTGTTATTAATTAGGAAGTATCTTAAATTTAAATATATTATTTGTAACTTTTTTCATTCAACAAATAAAAGATTTTTGGTAATGTTACAAACATGAATATTTTTATGCAATGGTCACATTCTCATGTCCAAAATTTACGTAATTATAACTACTAACACAATATTAAATACATATATATAACATTTATAAATACTAATATCAGTTTAGGAGGACAAATGTACGAGTTTTCGTACTCCGTTATACTATCAACTTGAGAATTTATTTCATTCTATTTAAAAAAAGGAGATATGTCACTATTGACGTCGATTTTTCTTATAAAATAAAAACTTACGTTCTATATTTTCTTTCTAACGATTTGGTATGAAAATGAGTAAATAAAAAACTGTAGATATATTTTATTGTCTGTGGCTTAAAGCCAAATGGCACGACAACCCATAATATTTAATTTCCTCAAATCCAAGGGTTTTTTCAAAACAATCATGTTATTGTTACGGTAAAATTAGGTTTACTTTTTCACAAAGTTTGGGAATCTACGTTTCAGATCGCGGTTTTTTTTATTATATACCTACATATGTCGTTTTATTGTTATAGAGAAAATTATTTATATATAAGTAAGCTATTTCACTTTCGGTATCATTTCGTACAAAAACAAAAATATCAATTTAATTTTTTAATATGTTTGAACTGATATTTTATGGAATTTTATTCCTGAACACGAAACGTGGCAATTCATAGCGTCATTCTGCAAATGAACGTAAAGTGCGAACACTTCATATTAATGTGAAAAGGGCGGGATTTCGACAATATGTGTAAACGTTTTAAATATTTTCACACAGAGCTTTTCGTATTATAACAACCTTATGTATATTTTAATAACGTTCTATGACAACTTTATATTACGTTCAGTTTTGATATCGTATGAGATAAAACGTTAATGTTCTGCAGCGCAATTTAAAGAAGGTAAAATTATAAAATTCTCGAATGTGAAAAAAAAATTCAACTCGCTCTTGTTTTATGTTTGCTAATTTCCTCACTTTTTTTTCAATCTTTCAAACCAAAAACTTGGTCATTGCCGTTCTTCTTGATCGTAATTGAATTACTAACATGTCGCTAACAACAGAAAAATGTACACGTGACGTCACTACGTTGGAAGTCAAATGTGAGCAAAATATAATAGGCGTGTCACATTTCTACAGTGCGTACTTTGTGAGAATCTTGGCTGAACATAAAAAAAACAGGAATCGACAGACCGACATATTACGGATCAATTGGTCCAAAGGTTATAAACGAACATGGATCTAGGTTTAATTATTATGGTTAAAAATTCAATACTCATACAGTTCACATCGAACGAGTATTTTCAGGACTTTCATTTATCGCACTGACCGTTTGCGAGAAGGCCGAACCTGAATAAAATTGAATAGGCTTTTTCGTACCTACATGTACCTACATCTCGTTCAACCAATGATCTATCATTGTGTTAACTGTTATGAATCTCTTGGCGTTCTGTGTAAAATTAAAAAAAAAAAATTTATACAAGCCGTACCCCAGTGAGGCGAGGGTCAGTAAATTAAATGAAAACCATTAATATCGGAGCCATTACAAATATATACATATAATATTATTTAAATTTAATTCACATTGCATATAAATTATTGTGGCTTATCATATCAAACAAATTATTGTACTCGATATTTAGTGAAGATTGTGAAATCAAAAATGGCATGTAAGTATTTGGATATAATTTTTGTGCTTGTGATTTAATATCATAGAATATATGTGTTTAGTTCATAGATAAATGTACTTTAGGAGGAACACATGTAATTGTCGTTTGTTGTATGTAAAAGTTTTATCATGTTACAATAGGTAGTTACATGTAAGATAAATTTGAATCTCGAAAATACATAGATATTTTACCTGAAACAAAAACAGTGTTGAATCTGGACTAGATACTATCGTAGGATTTCTAAAAAGATAGTTTTGCGAATAAATTTAGTTAAAAAATATTTGGTTTTCTTTATTTCATACATTCATATTCTTACAACCCATATGTATTATGACCTATAAATCATAATTATTGAAAGAATTTAGGTCATTAATCTTTAATGACGTAATGCTATGCCAGTTAAGAAGGGGTGTGAACCTATTACTTTACACGTTTTACATTTTACTCTATTCGAAATTTCTCACGGCATTTATCATGGAATATCTGTAGGCATACTATTATTTCGTGTTTACAGAATCTTTAAGAGTAAAGAATGATTGGTACTTTTTACAATTAGGTAGTTGTCTGAACTATGCGCTGATTAAATAACTAAAGAGGAAATTATGGAAAAATCTCACTCAATTCTAATTTCCTGTCCTAACATTCTAAATTCCAAAGCGATACGTATGATGGCGCTCATTGGGGAGGCCTATGTCCAGCAGTGGACTGAGATAGGCTGATAACGATGACGACGACGATGACGTATGATATGCAACGAATGTAAAAAGTTTCGAAGCGTTCAAATAGGGAACACTGAACACGGGAACACAATTATGAATCGTCACAAGATCTAGACACAGTTGAGCCGTTATGCTGAATTGGATCAATCGTAAACGATTCTGTCGGTTTTTCTCTGCGTGAAAAACCTCAATGTGTAGATATATGTAATACGTACCTACACTATCCCGGTTTTATATATCTTCCATGTCTCCACATTGAGTTTGGAAACCACAACTGCGCAGGGGCAATTCCTCTGTAACTGATGGAGACCTATAAAATATTGCACAACGCTTATCCAGTACAGATTAGTAGAGTTAGATAACTTTTACCTTTCAGGATGTCTCACGTTATCTACGAAACGAAACTACGTTATGAAAGTTCTGAAGCAAGCGGCACGGGGCAGGTGATCGGAGGGATACATTTTCTCGGAAAATAACCGTTTACCTGCTTGTAAATTTATGATCTATTGAAGTACAACACAATATCTTGATATATCTCCACACACGACTACCTGCTTCCAGAGTGAGCTCAGCAGCAAGAGAGCTAGGACCCAGGCGAATGATAAAATACACATGTATAAAATAATGTACAAATGTATACATTCTTATATAAATATTTCTTACACTTAGACACAACAAATATATATCACACAAATATTTATTCTGGGTGGGAATCGGACTCATGACCCGTGACAACATAGTATATGTGCAATGGAAAGAGAATCTGTTAACAAATAATAATGGTAGATAGTGCCTACCTCTTCGGGGATTACAGGCGCGATGTTAGGTAAGTAGATTTTTTTTAGAAAGTCCAATCCGTTATATAGGTCAGTTTACGTGTGTCTACTGTTTTTTTTATTAAGCGTCTAATTATCAAGTAAACGAATATTCCACCTCTACCGACCATAAAGAATTCATAATTTTTTTGGTCAGGTGAAAAAAGTAAATAATCATTAGTGAGTCAAGGAGTTGTTTCCTCATTTGAGATTTTCTATAATTTTTGGAAGTCACGACTTTAAAGTTTAAAATTGTTCACTTTGACATTCCTATCACTGAGAGTTAAAGCAAGAATAGACACATTGTAAATTAATTATGAAAGAGCTTATCTAATATTTGAATCTGAAATTAGAATACCTACAATAAAATATGTATGTACGTAACTACAGAACACCTGCTCGCAATATAATAATTAATTATGTGAAATAAATTGCACTCTGTTATTCTATAATAAAACCTCTTCGTTTATTCACTTTGCTGAACAGATTATCCTAATAAATCAATAGATGCCCTTACCGTGACAATAAAAAGCATAGATGCTAATTACAAGAACGTCGATAAGGAAATTCATTTTACTGTACTGACAAGGAACTTGATTCTGTTAAACGTTTCTACTGAAAAACGGCCTTCTATCCTTGAAGAGGTAGGAAGAGCTACTGCTCTGCCTACCTCTATACTTAGAACGCTCGCACGATTGACCTCTTATGTTATACGTACCACTATGGCATAGCGAGTGAGCCTATTACCAAGTAGGTACCAAGCCCAAATCCTTAGTTACCATCAGGAATTCCAAGTTAGAAAAACCCAACAATACTCAACCCGAGGATCTAACCTAGGAGCTCTCGGCCAGCTGTCGCGTTTGTAACCACTCGACCAATTCTAATCACTTCTTACTTTTAAGTTATTTTAATTTGTTTTTAATATTTAAATGACGTTCAATTACAAAAACGTAAAACATTAAAGTACATTAGCACTACAAGTATTTCTACATTTTTTTTTTCCCATTTAGATATCTTTAGAACAATGAAAAAGAAAAATGTAATCACGTGAGCAAGAATAATCAAAGTGAAACCTAAAAGTTTTGTAACACCAGTTCTTAGAATCCGTCCTTAAAAGCACCTACGTCAAAAAAAATCTAAGTAGGTACTTAAATATTCAAACTATACAAGAACAGTTCGAGTCACGCAAAGAGAGGAACTATAGCAGTCGGCCACGCGATTCTAAATGTCATCCTAAATATTTCTAATTTCTTTGTAGAATTTTCAACCTTCCTTATCAGTCTTGAACCATGTTCACATTTTATTATAACAGTTAGAAAACCTACTTTTTATATATAAGTCTTCGTCATCAATTTATCCAGGTCCATAAATTACTTTTCAAAAGTAAGCAATACAATAATTATTTATTTTATAACATTAGTTACAATCCAATCAATCAAATTATGACAGCCGTCAGTTTTTCGCGCCATTACCTATGGGTACGTAAAGATAATTTATCGGCCAGTAAGGCAGCTGTGTACGTACTTCAACCCCTATAACTAACCTTAAATAACCTGAGGCCAATGATCTTTTCACCCAAGTTAACCTTTTTTGACTTATGTATAACCGAAACGCGAGCCAATATTTTATTTCAAGATTTTTCAAACGTAGATAAATATAATAGAACAATGTTTTGTAAACGAGAAAACTTGTTCAACTTCAATATTAAAAAACACTTGAAACTTAACTGTTGGAGTTGTTTCCACTAACAAGACAGTGATTTATACAATAGTTCTGGAATAACTAACTGCCTGGAAACCAAAATAAAATAAAATCTTTACAATAAATCAACCTTCGTCTCTTTCACAGCAGGTCACGCTTGCTTTTACGCCATTTTAATACAATAAGAAAATATTATAGCAAAAAATTCGCGTTGTATTTATGCTACGTGAACATAAAGACGATCAAAGGGTTATTATAGAAGATCAGTGAACTTTTCCTGATCAGTGAATTTTATGTAACGGCGGCGAGAATCGGATATGGCCACACATCGAAAAAAGGTCAGACTCTTTGGTAATACTTATATAGAAACATCGACGTTTCTTTTTGTTTCAGGCCCTTTTATATGCTCATTCTATTTTAATAATTGAGCGGTTTATAATATTATTATAAAACAGTTTTAACTCCAAGCAGAATAATTATATGTATATATAGGTAAACCCATCTCATAAACTATTTCATTTTTACGATAACCTTCCATCCATCCCACTTCAAGTTATAAAACTTTAAAACAGAACTCTCTATTAAAACTTAGCACTTTGTTCAAAACAGAATTGCTCTACAATTGCAAGTTTAAAACCGTCGTATCACTGAATTTAAAAGTTTTAAATTTCTCAGATATTATTTTTGACTATATAAAAAAAGTTAGATAGGATTGCAAGAAAGGTTTGAAGGCAAACCACAGTGTTGCAAGGATGGATGCAGGTGACTAGAGAAACCAAGTCACTTGACTCCGATAGACAAACTTGTGAATTACAAAATATAAAGGGAAGAGTGAGTCAAGATTCCGAAGAGAATGTTTAATGTAGAAGCACATCAGGTCTGTAAAAAAAAGTATTTGGCACTCAGAGTTTTCTATCTGTCCTAGCGTAACGAAATACAAAAATAAAGGTTTAAATTACTGATGAAGGCAATTTGTTAAGTTGACGTTCAATCAAATATATAAAGGCTGGACAAAACACATGTCGTAACGCTTATGGATTTATATGCTTTATAACTCGAGATAAGGCGAGTACAATATGAACCGGGCGTTCATTTAACAAATAAATACAAAACATTAGACACTTCTAATTAACACAAACCTGCCATAACAATACAGTAAGTACTGTAATAGACTTCTAATAGTACCCACTGACTGACGTAACGTTTATTGGTATTATTTTTTTAATTTACCACAATTATAACATAATTAATCACTTAGCAATCACATGGCATTTGAAAGAAATCAATCCATGTACTTTTTATGAAAGAAAATTACGTGTGTTACTGCCATCTACCGAGCAGTAGATAGATTAGTATTCTTTAATAACAAAATTGTAAAGAACAAATAATTTCCTATTTGATACAAGATGGCGCTATTATCAAATATATCCTATGAAGAAAGAAGCAAAACTTGTATTGAAAATAATGGGTATTACAAATTTGTAGTTTTATGGAAGCGTTCCAACAGATTTTATTATTTGAATACTTGTATAGCTTTAAGTTAAAAATACTATGTAATAATATAATGTATTTTACGTAGTCAGCAAACATGAAAAAATATTAAAGTTTTTACCAATGTATAATAGGAATAACAAAAATAAACTGTGAATAGGTTCAAATATTTATTGACAACCACAATTACTATTTGCACATTGTAGAAAAACTATCTTGAGCATTGTACAATGACTATTATTCAAATATCACTACAAAGACATAGGTGCTTCATAACATAATGATTACATCTTGTTGTTCAATATAATGTCAATAGCCCCAGTTACCCGTAAAAATATGTCCGTAAAAAACACAAACATAGAAAAATTATTTCTTTTTTGATTCGACCCATTTGAATATCCTACTAAAAATAACAGAGGTGTATAAGAATTCATTATAGTTAACTGAATCACGAAATACTGTAAATGAAATAAAAAAAAAAAAAATCTTAACAAAAGATACCATCAGAGAAAGCATCCAAGAAATTCTCAGGCACACAGATAGAATAACTTCTGGGAAAAAGAATTCCAGAGACATCGAAATGGGTAAAAGACTAATGGAGGTCAAGAGCCATAAAGGGTTGTAGCGCTTAAGGAAGGAGTAGAAAAAGAATAATAAGAATTAAAGAAATCTCTAAACTTGGTATAACATGTCAAGTGAGGTACTATAAAATAACCAGATAGAAAGCAACAAAAATCGCGAGACATCTTGAGGCAGAGTTATAGATACCAAATGGCTGATAAACTACCTACATATACATACATATATGAATAAATGTACATTTATACATTTTCTTTATACCCAGACACAACGTAAATTCTTATGCTAATTACACAAATTTTTGTTCTGAATGGGAGTGAAATCTGCAATTCACAGCCCAGCTATGAGGTTCACTAACCACTGGACCATAACGCCAGTAAACTAATTTTCATTATAGAATACTTAAACCACTTAAGACTGTAAGTATATTCACTACATTTACTTATAACGGTAAACAACAAATTCAATGTTACGGAGCAACAATAAAATTGTCATGTAGAAGTAATAAGAAACTTATAATACAGCTATGTATAGAACATGAAAGAAAAATATTATTTTGTTTCTTGCCTAACTTTTTAACACTAACCAGATTTCACCCTAATCATGAAAATATCACCTGTCTCTTACTCCACTACTACAGACTTAAATATATGGTTTTTATAGTACTTCAATTCTTCTATACTCTCCATAATATCGCTCATGCATCTGTGTTGGAAGTTCTTTTGTGGTACTCTAGAAAATTCCTTTGTATACCACCTCTTTGCTAATTCCTTTATAGTACTAACATCAATAATCCTGTAGTGCAAATAATCGTTCAGCGTTGGCATGTACTCCCTAAGGAACAGCCGGTCCATGTACACACTATTCCCACCTAAAGGACATTTCTTTTCCGGTACATAAGTCCTTACAAACTTCAGCACCTCCTGCTCAGCATCTTTAACCGATGTTTTAGAGTTACGACTACCTTCTGTCAATCCACTCTGAAAATAAAAGGTATGTTTACCATTGCTTTATATACAGTATGAAACAAATATTTTCTTCAATTATTCTAGAATGATGAATTAAAATCAATAAACTTTCAAACCCACATAATCATTACCTCACCATGTTGAGCAACACACCACTCATTCATTTTGTTCAATATGTTGTCAGGCTGATGTATGATTAAGTTTGGGCCTGTTGCAACAATATTTAGCTCGCCATCAGTTATGAGACACGCTATTTCCATTATGTGGTCTTTGTGAATGTCGAGGCCGGTCATTTCCAAATCCACCCAAACTATATGTTTCGCTTTACTCTGTTTGCTACTGGCTGTCATTGCTGCTTGGCTAGCTGTAAGTATAAACATAATAAAAAATTCAAGTCATAATTGGTTTATAAAGAATAGTATGTACAAGCTGTCAGTGCTAAAGTAAAGGTGAAATTGTAGTGGAAAAATAACACAGAAAAACAAAATAATCAATACATAATTATGAGATCACCTTGAACTATTTTCCTATTAATGCCAGCATCCACTTATTATTATTAACAAGTTAGCATACTGTGGTGGCTTACAAGGTACCAATTTTATACAAGTTATGAAATAACTTTCGCTGCATTAAATATAAAATATATAACGCCGGTAATAACCTTATTGAAAAATTACAACAAAACTTTAGATTAAGGTCATATATATATTTAAATTTTTAAATAACAGCTACATTTTTATAGCTATAAAATAAATGTGAAATCTAAATCATAAATTATTGTTATATAATCAGGCCAGGTTCCTTACGGAGTAAGCAGAAGTACAGACTGCCGAATGTTTCTATTCCTTATAATTTTTTTGTCGTTTTTCTATATTTACCAACCTGTTTACACATAAATGTAGCAATCAAAAGATAACTTACAATTCGGCCTTAATGTAGATTTAATAACACCTTTAATGTTATTAGAGAATTGCCGTAATATATTCATAGATAGAGTTTAACGCTTTTGTTTATATAAGGTTGATAACGTATTCCATTCAAGAAACTGAGGCAATTGAACTCTACTACAGAATACAATTTTTAATTATACGTTTCATTAATGATTGTACTATAATAATACTATAACTTATTATAGGTTCCAATTCGATATTCATTAGCGTGTTTTGCGAAGATTTCAAATGTCACAACTTGTGACTTGTGCCTCACAAGCAATTGTATTGCCACTTTCAGATTTTCCGAATATTGTCTTTTTTAATTAATATCCTATTATTTATCTGTGTGTATCTGAATTAGGAGAAAATGTCTACTTTATTTGGGAAGGCCGATGTTAGGCAATGGATTAAGACAATGTCATGATCTTGAATTTATGTACCGTTGTACCTATTACATGCTGTAGACTTAGTTCAGACTTATTTACCAACATTAAAATTAATAAAGAAGTTCTAAATTTTATATTCAATTTGACTGAAAAAAAATATGATTAAGTAAAATTCACAGATAGTAAAGAAATATCTCAACATATTTAACCTTTATTGAATTTTGAGCTTACATAACAAATAAAAAAAAATGTAAAAAAAACTAAATCACGCTTGTGATCTCCGAAGGAGTAGGCAGAGGAGTGAAGTACACTTCCCACGTGTCATCAGTTACGCATAAGTCCCATGGAATAGCTAGTGAGCCTATTGCCATACACCGGGCACAATTTCAGACACCGAGTCACTATTATAAACTTTAAATTATAAAAATCTAATAGTACCCGACTCGCGATTTAAACCTAGGACCTCTTGATCGGCAGTCGCGCTTGCAATCCAATCATTCGACCAATGAGCTAGTCAAAAACTTTAAATTACTGTTATTTATGAATAAAGACATTTAGTTTTTTATAAGAACATTAAAGATAACGGACTAAATGTTACATTTTCTGATACAAAACTATAATTTAAATTTTTAGCCACACATAAATTTTTTGTCTGTTTCAGAAATCACTGTCTTAGAAAACTAACCAGAACATGTTCATGGTTCCAATTAATTTTTTATCTGTACGACTTCTCGATTGTCATGGTGCATAAAGGTTGATTTTGTTTTTAACTTTCATATTTTTCATATTTTAAGCCGATTCGGAAAGGAAAAATGAACAGAATAATACTGAATTACTGTCGATGCATAAAGAAATCGAGTAAGTAATGAAATAGTGCCTTTTTCATAAAATAAACATTCAACTTTTATAACCTTTCGTATCATTGCGATTTTGATTGATTATGCTATGACTTCATCAGTTTTATGGTGTTATGTGTAAATATAAATAGAATTTTGTTATAATTAACTATTGAATTATGTAAAATAAAGTATTATAATTATTTACATTGAAATGAGTATCTATTCTGAATGTCCGTGCAATGTTTATGCCAATATGTGAATATATCGTGGTTACATTTTTTTTATAATATTCAATTGGCATTGGGGTGAAAACACCTAGATTATAATATTAATTACAATTTTGTTAAAAGTTTCTTTTAAAGAATTGTATAATCGTCATTAAACCAATTGCAAAATGTTTACAATATCTTGCTAATTTTTCGTCATCACTAAAATATCTATAGAACTTGTTGTAAAGATTTTTTTTGTTTATTCCAGCATTGCTATGGGAGGCGAGGCAGTATCAGAATTTTCCATACATTACACTTTCAAGGTCATTATCTTATTACACAACTCAACCTATAGGATTACAACATGACATTACTCAGAAACCCCTTAACACGAGGGTGTTCTGCTATCCCCGTCATGTCAGGTTGTTAAATACCAGTGGCTACCGGTTCGAAAAGGAACCCCTGAAACCCTCATCTAAAGTGGAAGCGGCAGTTGAAACTATCAAGAAAGGCATAGAAGAAAAGGAAAAACTGCCAAAGAAAGTGGAAGTTAAAAAGAGTTTGAAGGAACGAATAATGGATGAATTACGACATTACTACCATGGTTTTCGTTTGCTTTTCATTGAAATTAGGATATCAACAAGTCTTGTCTTCAAAATTCTCAGGGGGAACTCCTTGACACGTAGGGAACACAGGCTTCTGGTCACAACCATGGGAGACCTTTTCAGAATGGTGCCATTCATTGTGTTCATTGCAGTGCCTTTCCTGGAATTTACATTGCCTTTTTTTATCAAAATGTTCCCCAACATGTTGCCGTCTACATTTGAAAGCACTAGTCAGAAAGAAGCAAAGTTGAAGCAGCATCTAAAGGTCAAGTTGGAAATGGCTAAGTTTTTCCAAGAAACTCTGGACCAAATGGCTCCACAGGCCAGCAACAGACATTCAGAACTTGCTAAGGAATTCTCCAGTTTCTTCACAAGAATTAGGACATCTGGTGATGTGGCTACCAGTGAGGAGATAATGAAATTTTCGAAGCTCTTCGAAGATGAAATCACATTGGACTCTCTACAAAGACCACATCTAATTGCATTGTGCAAAGTGCTTAATGTATCAACAATTGGCACGAGTGCTATGTTAAGATTTAATCTGAAAATGAAGCTGAGATCTTTAGCAGCAGATGACAAAATGATAGCCAAGGAGGGAGTTGACAGTTTGAACTTTAGTGAATTGCAACAGGCTTGCCGGGCCAGGGGTATGAGGGCATATGGTGTGTCGGAGGAGAGGTTACGGAAAGAGCTCAGGAACTGGTTGGATTTGTCATTGAATGAGAAAGTGCCTCCATCATTGCTTCTTCTGTCAAGAGCATTGATGGTACCAGAGCATGTCCCCACCACATACAAATTGAAAGCCACAATTTCTGCCTTGCCTGAACAAGTTGCCACACAGACTAAAGCTGCTATTGGTGAGAAGGAGGGCAAAGTGGACTTCAAGGTAATATTATAATGTTTATTGAACTTTAAATCCATTCCGTAGACTTTACATTGTTGTTCCACATTGTGTTCTGGTTATATTCTAGTATCTGCAACCTATTTAAATATTACAATTTAAATTTTTCCAATGACAATATCACTTCTGATGTTCATTTTTACAATGACATTGCAGCTGCTATTACAAATGTATCCATTTCCAGGCCAAAGCTGAAGCAATCAAATTGGAGGAGGCAAAGATCAAAGAAGAAAAACAAGAATTACAAGAAGCAGAAAGAGAGAAACAGCTGCTTGAAGCAAAGAAGAGAGAGAAAGAAGAACTCAAGGATAAGGCACCAGTTATTGAGGATAGTATACCCACAATGGTTGATACTGCCCCTATAATAGCAGTGGATACAAAGCCTAAGACTGAGGAAGGTCTCTCTGGTAAAGACATTGAAGTAATTGAGGATGCTTTGGAGAGATTAGGTAAGAACTATTTGGCTGGAAGCCATGTTTTTTCTAAAGCCCAATGTCAAGGCAGTACACATTCACAGTATTGTCAGTAAAGTTCACTCATGAGCTATTTTTACTGCATATGTCATTTTTGAATTCAGTGTTTTCTTTAAATAGATTATCACAAGCTAGTCAACAGTTATTGGGAGTTTTGTACATATTATTTGGACGTAATTCTTTTGAATAATACATGGTATACTTATCATTAAAATCAAGTGATTATGCAGGTAAATTATTAATTGGATTTTTCTAATATGTGCTTCATAGTAATGAATACAAAGTTTTGACTTGTAAAACATGTAATACAAGACTAATAGTGTACAGATTTATGATTTTGTTTGTAAGACATTCTTATATTTTCAACTAGTACTTTTATCACAGTATAAGTAGTGATATAATTGGAAGCTATTTTTGTCACACTTCTCGATCTTTTTTTACAAATCTTAATGAATTTGTATTTTATAGTATGGGAATCCTAAAGAATCCTTAAAATCATTGCTACACAATGGATAAATATTATTAGAATATTTTTAATATTTCATACCATTTGCCAGCATGTATTGTCATAATTTGCTTGAATTGAAACAATTAAGTTCAATTTATTCAATTGAAAAATGTCAGTTGTACAATATCAATACTTAAATAAGTATTGTAACTTACAATAATTCCCTAACTAGTCATCAAGACCAGTGTTGCTATGTTTATGTCAGAAAATGTGGATTTTTTATTTAAAAAAATATTCACTTTACTTAAAGAATTATTTTCCTCAATTCCAGCACAACAGAAGAAGTCACTATTGCTAGAAAAGGAAAGCATCCAAGAGTTGAAGACAGAGCTGCTAGACTACAGTGAGGATGTTAAAGAGATGCAGGAAATTGTGAAGACTAAGCAAGCTGACATCAAACTTACTAAGGGAGCAAGAAGGTCAGTGAATTTATCTCTGTTCCGGTTCCTAAAAAGTTCCTGTTCCTAAAAAGATCATGTAATATTTTGTCCTTGGCACACCTACAATTACAACAACCTAAGATTTTTGTTTTGTTCTGAAATCTAGGTATGTTCAATGAAAGTCAACTACTATGTATTCTGTGCCCAAAGGTTCACACAGCTTGGCATTTAATACCTTGTCCTGCTAGTCAGCACTGTCCACTTTTGGCTATGGAAAAAAATTCAATAATGTCACAAATAAGTACAAATTATATTTTCTATGATTCACTTGCCTATTGGTTCAATGGTTACTAACTATCGCTGCCGGCCTGAATGTTGTACCTTAATTCCACCCTTTTGTATTGAAATGGGAATTGCTTTATCCGATTCCTATCTAATTTTGGAAGTTATGGGTTTATATTAAACATGGATGGAAGCAGTAAAATATAGACTACCTACTAAAATTCAGTCATACCTACACCATCTTTTTTTTGTGATACTGGTTTACTCGGACCTGCCACCATGTCACTCCAACGATTGGCCTGCATGTAGACCTTTTTTCATGATCAAAATGTGGTATGAAATACACTGATAAGATGGTTTGTAAATGGGACAGTTCCATTGATTAATTCGTTCCCCGAATACACTAGTATTTGTGTTATGCTTGAGCTTAAAATAGTATTCATACAATGTATTCAAATAATTATATACATAGTTTATTACCTAACTCCAATAACAAGGCTTGCCTAGCTTGGTGTAAAATAATATCCAGCAGGCTGTGCATAAAATTATCCACAGATATTACTTTTATTTTAATATGTCTAAGGCATATTTTGTATCACCTTAAGCCATAACACAATCTGAACATAACGGTATACCACATTATTTTGTTTTCTTTCATTATTTTAATTTTTCAACTCATATGTCATTTATGTACTATATTGACAAGTCAAGGGAACCGATATTCAAAAGAATAAAAGAAACGATAATGATCTATAGAAAATCTTTAACATAATAATATCATTAAAAAAATTAAATATTTGTACCCTTGGCAGTTGTTTTAAGCTTTATAACATGTAATATTTAATACATGTAATGAACCGATAAAACCGTCAAAAAAGCTGTATACAAACAAAACTATACACTTATATACCTACATATGTTGCAAGACTCACTACACCTGTTTCCACTGTATCATATTTACATTGTTACTCAGAATGCATATTATATTGTGTCAACATTGTATAGACTTCCGCTTGTTTTATTAATCTACCGTCAAGTTAAACTCAAGGTCGTCGCTCGCGTTATCATAATCCGCTATATAGATAAATTACAGCACAGTTATAATGCTGTTATCGGATTTGTTTTTCGTAGATTTATTTAAAAATGATTTATGACTAATCCGTAATTGTAATGTATTGTGATACATTTATAATACTAATCACTGTCATGGTTCGATACTAAAATATCGAATAAATAATAATGGTGATCCAATAAATAAATAACGGCACCAGCTTGACTAGCTGTCAATGACAGATCTTATTAGGCTTTAATAAAATTGACATAGATATCTCAGTATCCATTTTTTTTCCATAACGTGGAAAGTTTTAATGAACTGTCTTGTGGGTTAAGTGGTTGCAAAGCGCGACTGCTGATATAGTGGTCCTGGGCTTGAATCTCGGGTCCGGGTACTAATAGGTTTTTCTAACTTTGATTTTCTAGTAAGTGGCTCAGATTTTTCATGCCTGGTGTATGACAATAGACTCATTACCTAATCCATGATGGAACGTAAATGTAACTGGTGAAACATGGGAGTGTACTACACTTCTCTGCTTACCCCTTCGGGGATTACAAGCATGTTGTTACGTTTTATTATTTGATATTAATTAATAGTAATTTACATATCGCAAATTAAACTTTACAATGTCCTAGAACTCCTATTAAATAGTCTTAAACTTGTGACGACGTCAACTTTATTTTCACGATTTTGTCAATGTTTTTAAAGAAAAAAAATCAGATACACTTTTAAGTAGAAACCTCTTACATATAATTATTTGTCTTACATACCGTACAATAGTTATAAAATATTGTATCATATTTAAGTACGATGAAGTAAAATTTATTATAGACGTGGATGATATGTTGGTCGAGTTTAAACTATTCAGACTTGAGTACATACGTACTGAAATAAATTTGCATCGGTTATAAAATAAATAATATTCCACATTGTATTTAATGTGGTCGCACGAAGTTAGCGTGCAAATATATGATAATGTTTATTATTTAGCAATCAACACACGTACGGTACTATTTATGTAACGAATGTTTAGTCACCAATATTACAATTATTTACCCGGAAAATAAGTCTTATTTGCTGCGGTATAGTGTCGAAGTTCGTTTAACAGTATATTGAAAATCCAATTTAACAATGAAATATTTGTGTACACGTCATTTCGGAAAAGTTTCAATTATTGTAGTTTCGATATTTATCTCAAGCTATTATCGGCTACAGGAAGAGCTAAAACATATGATGATTTTATTATACTATTCACTTTTATCGTCGGTCATTCCTTCATCGACTTTCATTACACACTAATTTTTGATTAATAGGTATTTATTGTATATTTATTATTGACATATCAGTTCGAGTATTTGTGCACGTTTGACGAAAACTCTAAAGTTATAGGATACTAAATGGATTCTGTGCATATGTGATTCATAATAGGACTGCAACACTGATCTATAATTGAAATCAGTATAGAAATACAGTATTACAAAGCCGAAGACAGGGCGCGATGGCGCTGTTTGGGGGAGGCCTATGTCCAGCAGTGGATTGAGATAGGGTGATGATGATGATGATGAAAACCCACATCAAATGAATTATTTATAATATGCTTAATATCCTCCTTTCCATAGCATCCTGTTTTTCGTTACCATTCCATTACAAGCCCATAAATGATGTTCTTTATACATTGATATTTCAATTTATACACTAATACCAAGATGGAAGTGCAACCTGAAAAGGTCATCATAAATTGTTACTCTTTCATTTACAGGTTGTATCGCGCTGTTAATAATATGATAAGCAAACTGGACGCGGCACTTGTGGAACTGGAGAGCAAGGAGAAGGCGCTCCTAACGACCCTGGAGCAGACGAAGTCGGAACCACAAAAAGCCAAGGAGCATCTCATCCAGATCGACGAACTCATGCATTCCATTAAGAGTCTCCAGAAAGTGCCTGATGAGGCTAAACTGAAGCTTATTCAGGATGTACTCGGCAGATTAGATGATGACTTTGATGGCCAGCTGAAGATTGATGATGTTTTGAAGGTATTTATTTGCCTTATTAATTGTAATTTTTACTGCTGATTTTGATACTCTGCACTGTGGAGTATACTATTGACCACTTGGTGTACAGGGAGGTATTGTGTAAAAAAAATATTGTTGGAAAGGTTTTGAAATCTTGATAACAATTGCTTATCATGCTCTATATTTTTAATTTTTTTAATTTAAGATTGTAATATTCAGCCTTGCTAAGACATTATTGTCCAATTATTAGATAAAGATCTCTCTAATTCTTAGACCTGTCTGTTACTTTTTCCCCAACACTATTATAGTAACATGGACAAATATTAACTCACAGATTCTGTATAGACATTAATATATGACAGCTTTACATATTTTTTATATATACCTAAAGATCGATACCAAAATTATTTGAGCCGTAAATTGACAGAAATACATTTTATGAAATAGAAAAACAAAAATATTATTATCATCTTATTTTTTTCAACAATAAAAGGACATTATACAGAGAAGTTTTGCACTTTATCAATACTGATATTGCAATGACTTTCGATCTGTAAGCAGTTTTTACAGATAACAGTATGTCTCAAGACATAATGATGTAAAATAGTCTCAAGTGTTGATAACATGGTTTGAGCATTAAACAAACTCATGATTACTCATACTTTGTGCTACTACCATGATGTCATCTATGTAACCTAAGATTTGCTTTAGATAATGTAGTTGTGTTATGTAATAACATTTTCATAATCAACAGCAGTTCTAACTCTGTGTACTTTACATGGAAAATACTTGATGCTGTATGAAATAGCTGATGTGCGCTAAACACTGAATTGTTCTTAATCCTTTGATTTAACCATTTCTTAAGTGTTCACATTAGACCGATATGTATATAGAATCACATATAAATTTTAGCTAAAATCATGTGTTACTCCTTCCCAACTAATTAGTAATCCCCCTTCGTTTTATTGTCATAAATAAAAGTTACATCCACAAAAAAATACTTTCTAAAATGTGATAAAATGATAGTGATATCACTTTATCTCGTGTATTTTATCAATATGTCCTACATTAAGGTCATTAACATTGCACAATTGTTTTCAGATGTTGGAGATAATCGGAAATGAGAATGTTAATCTGTCTGAGAAGCAAATGGCAGAACTTATCGAGTTGCTGGACAAGGAGGAGATTCTTGAGGTGGAGAGCAAGATACAGAAAGCGTTAGACAAAGCTGCAGCAGCTGCTAAGGAACAGGATAAACCCAGTGAATCAGAAGGGAAGGTCAGTACCAGATGACCTGGAAATGGTGACATGATCACTTCAACAGTTCTAATATATTTAGATATTGACTTTACTGTACTGTAAAATATACTACAAATGTGAGTTTCTTATCAGTTTCAACCTCCCCACAAAAGGAAGAAAATGAATCCCTTATAAATATTGTATACTGTATGTATGTATGCACATGCTTAACTTGTACATTATTAAAATAAGTAATGTATCATAATTGTATTAGTTGGTGGCCGATGGGAAAAAGTAAGAAATATAAAATCCTTTTTCATTAAAATGAAGCAACTCTTGACAATGCCGTAAATTTTTCCAGAGTTTATTCGACTTAATTCGAGAGGCACAGAAACGAAGAGAGATGAAGAAGGCCGTAGAGAAATTCGGTGAACAGAGAACGATGCCCAAGAGCGAAGACATGGTGTCCAAAACCGCCGACAGTGGCAAGCGACCGGAGAGTCAATGAAACCCCATTAAAGTAGCTCAAGGTGTAAATAAATGAAGTGATGTGACCGCTTCCACGGTTCTGTATTTTTTTAATGGCGTAACAAGTAGCAAACAGGCAGTATTCCACTTAAAGTTAAGTGTTCGCTGCACGTCACGATCCGGTAACGTGGCAGTGCTAATTAAAATCGGTTATGGGATGATCACCCTCGGGAACTGCATTGATACGTCACATGCATCAATATGTTTCCAGTACACCCTTTAGACGGGATACCAGGAAGTACCCAAGTCAGTGTTCCCATTTTCCTGCCCATTTGCATCGACAAATTGTTGCAAGGATGCTGTTTAATGGTCAATGTATTGTATAGTCTCACTTCTCTTGAGGCGGGAAGCGGCTGAATGTGTTTCGCTACGTGACGTATTGTTAACGAGAACGTACATTTAGGTGTTCGAGCGTTGTTCATATAATCTGTTATCCTAATGACAATAAGCATTTTTTGTATACATTGTAAACTTAATCCATCACGTTGCTGTGTAAATAACTTAAACTTTCCACACCGTACAAAGTTATGTTTGTATTGTATGTTTTAATTTATTTATGATATAATATATGTTTTGGTTTCTTCAGAGATTTATTGTAAAGGTTTCATGCATTTCTGTGATCGCTGTTTCAGTTGTATGTTTTTTTTTTCTTTAGTTTTCAATGTTAGCACAAATTGTTGAATCCCGTGTAGTTCGTTTCTTCGCTATCACAGTTCCCGTTCACACTTTGCGAATGATCTACTAAATTTCGTATTTCACGTATTTATTATATTAATTGCGATTGAATGTGTCTGCAAACGATTGTAATACATAGTAATGTATTATTGTATTATATTAAATTTGGATATATTTCAGTTTTGCATAAAATGCAACTAAGTTGATGTTCCATGCAAAAGTATCGAGATTTTATAACTTTGGTCGCCCCAATTGTAAACAACATTAATTATTGTTACTATTGGTGTATGAAAAAAAATGGAATAACTCTATTGTGTCGCTAATAGATATGCTGAAAACTAAAGTTGTAAGAGAATAAAATGTCGTAACTTATGGATATGTTTGATTTCTAAGCATCCCTTCAACCGTTAAAGATTAAACCACGTAAGCTTCAAAGCTTTAAGATTACTTGATATAACCGTGAAAGAAAACACTGAGGCATCCAGCATTATAGAAATTTCTCTGTAATATTAATAAATACGGATTTGATAAGCGTGGACTGTGGATTTTAATAGTTAATAGAGAAAACGGTTGATCAAAATTGGAATAATGGTGGATAAAATCAGGTACCTACCTATAGATTAAAATATGATAGATCAGGCAAGAGGTTCGCATGTAATTCTTGCCAATATATACAAATCAGAATAATATTCATTTGAAATTATTATAATATTAATTATATCAAGCAAAGATGTAGAACAAAGGAGAAAACCCTATGCAATCGTTATGTATTTTGCAGTCTAAGGCAACCGATTAAATTTTAATTATGAAATTAATTAATTAATTAATTAATTATGAAATATAAGTTGAGGTTGCGACCTTACAAGACTAGAAATTACTCAGATATGT
>DWME01001016.1:0-27626 GCA_018244795.1 Parelbella ahira ahira
TATATGAAAATCATTTTGATATTATATAATATCCAATTTTTTACCATCGAATGACAAATAGAGTATTGTTTTAATACCTTATCATATTGTGCTATGTCAAGCTAAATATTTTTTTTTCATAATAATAAATATTTCAATCTCATTTAAATTACGTAACCGCTAATATTTGTACTGTTGTAAGAGATTATAGGATTTCATTTACCACACACCAAACTGCAAAGAGAAAAAAAGCAGAAAAAAATAACATCGTAACCCGCAAATACGTTTATATTTTTCTTCGTAATCTTGATGGCGGGATAAACGAAATAAAATATTGCAGGAAAAATAAAACGAAACTGGATGAATGAGATATTTCGGAGCTGGACCCACCACGCTGCCTAATGCGGGTTGACGTGTTACGTTTGCCACTCGTTTTACTTTTATTCGGCGGTCACAGCCCTTTACAATACATACCCTGGATATGCCATACGCACTGAAGCATGAAATACATAAGTATTTTGTAACATGATCTATAGAAAACAACGTAGAGTAGGTGCTTGCGATAAGTGAACTTAAAAGAAAAAACTTAATAGAATTTAAAGTAAAGTTGTTGAAGCAAAACTTCAATATCTTCTTCTTATAAGCAATTTTGAACGCATTACATAAATTATTTCTAGACTATTCTTTATATTAATCCTAGCAGTGTAAGTAATACCATTTCAGCTCTTCAATGAAGAACAATATGAAAAGAGCAGTTGAATTTAAATTTTAAAACATTATAATGAAAAAATGGTGTACAAGAGTTTTAATATGAAATTATTTTTATAAAAATTTTGTACAAAATATTATGCACCATTAATAGCGCGATTGCGCCGCCATAGAGCAAAGACAAAAAGTCATTAAATGTGTAAGGAATGTTTGTAACTACGCGGCAATAAACCCAGTTACGTAGCGTTGCATCTTCAATAGCGACCAACCATCCACATCGGTCATAAAAAGCGAATTCATCATAAAAAGTTGCACATTACGGCTAAAACACTCGTAAACGTGAAATAAGAGCATCTATTTATATTTGTGGTATAACTGTTTATAATTATATCCGTTTTGAGAATCTTGATATTTAGTATGTTCTTTTGTAACATACTTTCTTAGATTCACATTTAAAATACACGGTTTCTGTTATTTGAATACCAGTCAAAAGTCACAACGTCAATAATTCATAATTAATTACTAATATGTACGTATGTACGTGTATGTATTAATATAACAACTTGAAGCAATGCTACTTCGATTTTAAGAAGAACAACTTAAAGATCAAAATTAGTTAATCCTTGTAAATTTCCCCGTATTAAAAAAAAACGTAACATGACGCCTGTAATCTCCGAAGGGGTAGGCAGAGGGGGTGTACTACATCCCCACGTTTCACCAGTTACGTTTAAGTCCCGTGGAATTGGTGGTGAGCCTATTACCATACACCGGCCACTGATCCAGACTCCGAGTCACTACTAGAAATTCTAAATTAGAAATATCCAATAGTACCCAACCCGGGATTTGAACCCAGGACCTCCGGATCGGCAGTCGCGCTTGCTGCCGCTCGACCAACAAGGCAGTCACGTATTAGTATCAGATTAAAGCTATACATAAGCTTATTTCAACAACTTAAGGATCAAAATCAGCTAGTCCTTGTATATCCATCGTAGGGCAAGTTAGTGAGGACTTATCACAGCTGGGCATTTCACTGAAGTGCAACGTCGGCGGCTGTTTGTGACGAAACCGAGCGTTCGGAAATAGACTTACCTGCCGTCTCGGAAACTCCACTTAGAATCTCAAATATCCTGTTTACTGAACTGATACTGGACAGGCAAGTTGCAGTTTTACAAGCACGTAATACGTTTGTGCATATTAAGCACAATACCATTATTATACTTGAAGTGTTTTAAGCAAAATTCCGCAAAATCCTCAACAATGTCCAGCTTGAGGATTATGGGCATGAACCGCTTTACAAGGAGGTCTACGTTCAGTAGCGGGTTGAGACTAACCAATGATGTGATAACCAATATAGATTTCTTTGAATATTTAATCGGTATTATAACTGTTTTAAATACTCGTGTATAAAACGAAATATGTATTCCCACACAACAGCCGTGCGAAATTGATGAATATGTTATTGTAATTTGGAATAGATTTAGATTTAATATCGACGATATAGATAAAATAAAAATTAATAGTCGTCTAACAATATTCTAGAACATTCCATTATATATTAGCATCTATATTAGTTCGGAAAAGAAATATATTTAACTAGAATTTAACTAAATAAGGTAGTAGTGCAACAAGATGGGCTCTGCCTCGTTTGCGTTCCAGTGGCCGTGTGTCTTAAAATATTTAGTATGGTTGTTATTTACTCAATACTTAGTTATATCTGTAAATCTGGAACATTCCACAGCTGTTATTTACCACTTGTCTAGGCTACAGTTGGTAAATAGCAAAATGAAATACGTGGAAATAACATACAACTAACACTGTATAATTATGTGATTCAAAGCATGTGTCTCAAACAACACAATCCCCTTTTATCTCTTTTTTAATCCTATTCCATTTAATTGCTCGTGTTCCGAAGTGTCGGATCGCGCAAAAACGTTGACATATGCTGTCTGCTTTAATGTTATTTTAGTAAATTAGACTTACTAAATCGGATCCTTGCTAACGGCGACGACACTTCTTAGATTTATAACGAGTGTAAAACATATGCTATCATAACTCTTTTAAATTAATGTATTTAGTACAATGTGATGCGGCCAGATGAACACGGGACGTCATGGCGCTCTTAACGCTTATTTCCAGTAGTGAACTGAGACAGGCTGATGATGATGTTCATTCATCATTTATATCTACAATGCTACGATATGGTTTAACATTTTTTGATCTCTATTTAGTCGTATTATTCGAAAATACTCAACGTTAAAAAGTTGTCAGCCCCTTGGTAGCGCTATACCTGTACTGTTATACCAAATGCATTTATCAAATTAAATTCAATCGAAAAAACTTTCAGAAAATCGAAGAAAAGCGTCTAAAGAAAGCTGAATTAAATTGAAATTTGAATCGAAAAGAACTGAATCGAAATAAAATTTCAAAGACCTCGAGGTCTAAATAATACCCTCATCTCAAATTAAGCCATATTTATCAAATAAATTATTTGAAATGAAATATCCTCCTCGATGTTTATATATTCCAAATCCGTTTAGAGCCGTTTAGATTTGAAAATAAACTTTACGAGTTGCACCAACATAAAATTTATGATAATAACCGAAAGTTATTCATAGATTTTTTAGCCGTATCCAAATACGATGTCACGCTTCCTTTTATCCCGTACACAAAAGGCCTAAATACGCCGGTAGGTCAAGTGTCGGTTCCCGGACGTAGGGCCTTGTCAGGAAACAAAAAAAACCTTTCCTTAGTGCTTTATAAGCCTTGTGACACGTTGAGAGGAGCAACGAGAAGAGGCGATGTCAAAGGGAGATAGAGCTCGCATGGCGTTCGAGTGCACAGTGTTTTGTGTACCAAAACTTTCATTTGGTGCTCTGTAACAATTCCGTAACTAAATTAGAATAACATAATAATTATAACAGTCAACGCTTTATTAACTTTATAGCATTGCAGAATAATTTACAGTTAAGAGATGTAGAAATATTCAATGTGTTTGCTAACAAAACTTGTTCATTTATCAAAATTCCAAGAAAGGATGAAATTGAACATTTTGAAATTGAACAAATGACAGCAAATATAAATAGATTTCACTAAGCCGAGCTTACACATAAATCACAATTAAGTCTAGCCGCCGCATACACAAACCAAAACCTACCCTTCAATTGTTAGCCCGCTAATTAAGATAACAGTCGCTTCCGTTTTGTTGTCACTGCAGTTTCAGCAAAAGTTTCGTGTTTGCTAATTTTCCCCGTAAAGTAGTGGGCGGTTGGGGCGCGCGTCCCGCTCTACCGGCCGCGAGCTTTCGCAGGAAGAGCTTTCGGCCTTCGGGTAGTTTTGGCTAGAACGGTTAGTCAGAGCTGCGCGCGCACGGGCCACGCGCGTACCCGCGTCGATGCCACGATGCTTCCGCGCAGCATCTCGCGGCACAATACTAATTTATACGATATGGACAACTGACCAAATAATGTTTATCAGTGAGTTAACGATCGTGGCGTTTATATTTCTGGGCAACATCGTGCTTTTTTATTATGTTAAATTTTAATCAAATTCACAAGTTTCGCGCGTAAATACCTTTACGGAAGCAACGGCAAGTGCGGAAATGTGTTTTCGATTCAGTGTAGTTTATTGTTTTGTTCGTTTCGTTAGTAGGTGCGACATAATATGGAGAAGCAAAAATCAAATTTGGATCTCACAAAATTGAAATTAGGAATCGATATTTTTTTTTTTATAATTAGAGTTACAAATACCAATAAGATACATTGTTTTAAATTAAGGAATATTTTGCTATTTTAGTCCTTCTAGTATCTTAATTTGAATAGTGTTTGTGTCAGTACGTTCGTGATATTTTAGTTAGTGAATTTGATGTCATAGATGGCTGGAGTCTCCACTTATACAATATCTCGTGACAGTCTCATCTCAAGGCGTGATAGCAGCAACAAGTAATTTCAAAATATGTTACTCACGATTTCCACGAAACATCCAGAAAGACATGTCTCATGCTTTTTATACATATTTAAATGAATCAGCACACAGTAACAGTAAGAAAAAATTAATGCAAATTAATTTAGAAAAGTTTAATGCGATGTTTGGGTCGACCGAAAAACAATTAGGCGCCACAAAAAGTCAATTACAATCGAAAGCGACGTAGTAACAAAAGGAATAATTAATTTCGAAATACGAAATACAATACAGAGCTTCAAGAAAGGGTTACGCGCAATATCGTTTAAGGGGATTGCTTCGCTGCAAGCTTTAAAAAATCACGTTTGTAACCTATCGAAGTCGGTCAAAGTATACTTAGCGTAACTGACCTTAACCCTTCACATTGTGACAGGAGACGCGTGGTCAATAGTACCTACATCAATAAACGATTTAATGATGAAACACATTGAACTTATGAATTGACTTTGAAAATTTATTTAAAAAACAAAGAGTAAAATATTTTTCAAAGACAATCAACTATTTGCTTGTTTATTAGAAAATACATTTTATAGAGTAGAGCCGATATATTTTTTCGAATAATTGTGATATATGCTCAGACCGTACTATATTCTTGTTAGTACTCACCTGAACAGTAGTTGCCAAAGAATATTGGCTATTTATATAATAGATAGTTTATCATGTTCAACAATACTTATAGAAGATTCAGAACTCTACTTGTTGGTGCAAAGTTTTATACTTAAAATTCAACGGAGTACGCGTCCTAGACACTGTACTCTCAGCTGATGGGATTACCTCTTTCTGTATCAGCGGTAAGACAAGTCCTCGGATTGGGCCGGACGGTGTTTTATAATAAATAACAAACGGTAGGCTGGAAATGCACTCGGCGATTTATTGTAACGACGTGCGGTTGCACTCCGTTGCTTGTAAATGGATTTGCGATAGCGATGACTTCTTGCAAGATGATTGTATTGTACTTAGTTGTATATACATTACCATATAATACAGAATCCAGATCGCTGATGGAGTTAATAGTCTCCGAAACCCAAACCCGGAGTATATCAGATCTGTAAAGTTACACATTGGTTTCAATGTAATGTTCAAAACATTAAGAGTTTCGGCTCTCTGCCTATTCCGTAATAGATTTGGACTTGGTACGATGATATAATAATAATAGTAATGTTTAAAACGTAACATCACGCCTGTAATCGCCAAAGGAGTAGGCAGAGGAGTGTAATACACTCCGTCATTACACCAGTACGGGTTATGCTTAAATTTCTCTATTCCACAATATTCTCTATTTGATGGTACTCTATACTTATTCTATTACACAAATATAGTACTTATATATGTTCAGGGCTTCATAATCGATGTCAATATATATCTGCAAAGTAGGTAATCATTATTTATTATGATTTGTCGATTTGTAGTTAAAATTTATTCTTTTTAGTTTAGAAGTCATTATATTACGAGAAACTCTATTTATTAAAAAAATAGATAAAAATCATTGTAACGATATGTATTTACCTTTAAAATGACATCCAAATAAAATACACATGTTACACGTATATGTATACATACACACAATAATGTTAAACACAACCTTAGTAAAATTATTGAATAAAGCCTTATACATATAACAATATAGCCTATAGTTAGTTACGGAACTATTAATTGCGCTCACCCAATTGTAGGTCTCCACCTTGTTTTATATTTAATAATAATAAAAAAGCTGTACATCACTAATTTAACTAAGACAATTAAATTTAAATTTCACTTTCAATTAATGAATTTCATAGTGTTTCTGACGACTTGAAGAAGACAGCGGGAAGCTGCTGGAGTCGGAAGGCCCAGGACCGGATGGAGTGGCGCTGATTAGGGCAGGCCTATGTCCAGCAGTGGACATCAAGAGGCTGACGATGAAGATGATAATGACGATTCATAATATACGTTAGACTTTTAAATCTATTAAAATCTCAAAGTATCGATAAAACCTACGAAACGTGAAGGACTTTATAATATTCAAACTTGATCAACCTTGCACAAGTTGCATCGTTACCTAATCTACAATAAGCACTTTCAAATTCAACAACAGTTTTTTTTTCATTTTTATTGAATATATACAATCAATTTTTCATATAAACATAATACGGGCCGTCATAAAACAACGACAACATCGAGCTAAATCGAGAAAGGAGTTTCCGTTCGAGACGAAACCGAACGAAGATAGTTCTTCAAACAAAACCGAGGCGTAACGTTGACAAATGCGATGCGGCGGGCGTCCACTCGTTTACCTACATCGCAGCTATTTATATTATCAAAAGAAATATAATCTGAATTGATGTACATATATTAAAACGGTTAGACTTTGTGACAGATACTGTTCATATGTTTTGACGTAGCAGATGTTGTTATAGCCTGTAAACTAGGTGGAATCTGTTCCGAGGTGTATAAAGGTGATCTACTACGATTTGTTTAAACTAAGTTTAATTATTACGGCAAATTTTATTGTCGGTATTATTGATAATGTATATTAAAATGTAAATCAAGTTCTATTTTTTCAATGCCTCGTTGATCAACTGATTGCAAAACGCGACTGCTGATGGAGAGGTCCTGGCTCCGAATCGTTCGGATTTGTGTTCGGATATTTGATTTTATTGATAAAAATTCAAAAAATAGTTACATGCCCAATATAATTTTGATTGATTGATTAAATACACTTCACAGATCTATCAATCCATGATTTATTTGTTATTATTATAATAATACCAACACGCCTGGCCCCTTTCGGGGTATGCAGAGAAACCGACCAATATTTATTGTTGTTGTATATCAATCGGCTTATGCATTTAGTGTACATACATATTATATAAGTACTAAGCAAGTATAAAACTTACGATAAACTAAACAAAATGTTCGACGAGCCTTCCAATTCTTGATATTACTGATGATTAATTGCCCGCCTCCAACAGATGGACAAAAGACGGGAAGGTCGGTTAACGGTATCACAGTAATACGGCTTCAGTTTTCGACAGAACAGTAAAACGTGAATACCGTTCTCGGGGCAAAGGATAATGTGAATACGAGACAGGCCTTATCTAAAAACTAAGCGTTCATACGCTTAAAAAATATAAACGATTTAGGCTTATGCTCTCGTCGCGGTAGACGAGTAAACATAAATGTAAGGTTGAATGATTTTTAACAACTGTTATGTAATAATAGCAACAGGTACTGTTTGTTTAAATTATTTTACTAAGCACTTAATGCTTACGAAAATTTACAATCATATGTAGTTGCAAGATGTAGGTCGCCTCTGTGTTACGATTTTGTTTATCTTAAAATTATTTAACAAAAACGTTATGCTTTCTTTAACACTTTCTAACTGCAGTGTACTTAATAAACTATTGTACCTTTTGATAATATAGGGTGCTTTGTTTGCGTTAGAGATATCTGACCGAGTACTTGGAAAGTGCACTCAACTCATAAATAACTTGGCACATCTGCGCCCCACATATGCCCAAGGCCGATACATCCTTTTATCAAACGAACCAATAATTAAATTATCCTGTTCGGCATTGATTGACGCTTTGTTTAGACAACCAGTCAACGATAACAAAGAAAGGTTGACTAAAATATAAATAACGTTTTCGGAAAAAAAGCTCTCGGGACATCCTTGCCTCCTGATTTCTTAGGTTAAGTTTAATTTTATTAAAGAGCCGGTCCCAAGTCGTACGCGTGGTGTGGGAATTTCGGGCAAGAGCCTCTAGAGAAGGCCCATGTCCAGCAGCGGGCCGAGGCCGGTTGACGATAAAAAAGCCCGTCAAAGTGTTGTAGAAGAATGTATTTAAAAATGGTACAGTCATTACCACATCTCAACGTCACTGTCACCAAGATTGAGCTGTTGTAAAATGGCACTTAAACACCGGAACAATTGCGTCAACTCGTAAAGTATTAGACGCTATAACACACCCGATAGCGGTCCATAAATCCTTTTAAGTCACTCATATCTGTGCGTTCATCGACTAGTGTTTTAAGAGGTGCTTTGTTTCACATTGTAAATGGTCGTGTTTTATGATTATGTCACAGTGGGTCGTCGACCGGCGCACCTTCCGCGGCTATAAATACGCAACGTGTGTCGAACTTTTGACAAGCGTGTAAATAAACACCGGATCCGATACGGACGTCGTATTCTGATGCGCGCTACGGAAACTTCGTTCGTATTAGCTAGAAATTGAGTAATCGTGAAATGACGCAGTACATAAGAAACAGTAGTGCAAAAACGTATACGGCGTATGATGGATGCAACTTCCGATTTGTATTAAATTTCTCTTACGAAACATACACATATACATTTATGTTGTTAAATACCTTAATTTAAGAGTAAAAATTGAACATCACGTCTGTAATCCCCGAGAGGGTAGGCACAGGAGTTTAGTACAATCCCACGTTTCACCAATTACGTTTAAGTCCCATGGAATAGGTGTACCTATAAAAAGTCCAACAGAATAGGTGTTTATGAATAATAGTTTGATAAACGATAATATAGTTAGTAAATATTAATATCGGCACTAAATAAATATTAAACTGGGCTATATATGTGTACAACCTTGTGGACCAAAGAAATTCTAAAAATAATTTAAAACACAATGTGCTAATGATTGGGGCGATCATACATGTATTTTTATATGTAACAGGGTAGAGCGGGAGATTCAAAGAACGGACTCAATGACAGACGGACACGGACAATGCTTTTCAATGTAACGCAGCGTTTCCTATGAAATTGTGACATTTTTTTTAAATTAATGATTTGATTGCTTTATTGTTCCCAAAGTACGAGACTAAACGTTTTGATTATTTTCACAAAACAGTAAAAGTAAATGAAGTTAGTTAATGAATAATTAAATTAACAATGGATCTGAAATCCTAGATTGTGTTAATGTCGATTGTTGAGTTTATAGCTTCTAGATACCGTCGAATTTAAACGTTACCAGTATGTAGGTTTATGGCGCTGTTGATTAGAAACATGTTAACGGAAAATTTATTTTTAACGCGCGTTACTGAGGAATAAGCGAAATAAATCCATCAGAGCTTTAAAAACAAACGCGGACCATTATCTACAAAATTTGAGTAATGTATTGTCGAATGTGAGAACCAGAATTTGGAATATGAAAGATTTTTTTTTTCTGTCATGGACAATTTTTTAATTACTCCATTTTATTGTACTTACTAGTTTATGTATTTTGTTATGGTTTAATGTACGAGTACATATTTTATTTTCGAACTACCCGATTTGTTTCAGACGTATTCAAAATCCTTCTTGACGTTCGGCCGTTGTTTGAGATCTCGACTCGTCTTAGAGTGAGAGAAGCGGTCAGCTATTGCATTTTTAATGAGGAATAAGACGATCTATAAACTTCAATTGTAACAATAACTTTATTTTACGTGCAATAGTACAAATCGCGCAATCATTTTGAAACCACATTTCGGATGTCTTATACCAGAGAGGCTCTATTAACAAGTCGTAATAACAATTACCACTGACAATGATGGTGACCACTTCATCATTTTCAAAGAAGTACGGTCAATGCCTTATGCCCACCTGGCTCGTTAAACTTTCACTTTTTAAGGACACATTGAGATGTTTTCGAAATTACAATGACATTTTGGTCTCCAAATCCAAGATTACAGTTTTTGTGGCGTCAGAAACTTAAAATTTTTCCAACATTCAATGAAAGAAATTTTTGCGGTGACTTTTAACAGTCGACTGCACGAAGTTATCCTTAAACTACAAATCCTTTGTTAAAATACTTTGACGACGCTACGTTAAGGTGTAATGTCGGGAAGCGATGGCAAAGGGAAATGTTGGGATTATGTATGTCACTGATATTCACAAATGCGATTTATTATATGGATCTCTTACTTAGGATGACCACGTTTCCATCTTTACTTGAAAATTTAGTTGAGTTCATTAAAGTCTCAATAGCCAGTTGCTATATATAAGTTATAACATTTTTACTTCATGTGCTTGACCTATAAAACATAGGTTCTTTTGAACAGTGGTGAGGCATTGAAAAATGTCAATGTTTTCATTTAACAAATCCAAAATATTAGTAATTAACAATTATTAATAAAAAATGATAATTTCGTAGTTTAATTCCTCTTCAGACAACACGATACAGGTGCCTATTAAGTATTATAGACATTCCTACTCGTATATGACTTTATTATGACATTACATTCTTTTTTTATCACATAAAATTTATAGTGCATTACTCCATTCAAAACATTTTAATTATAGCTATGTGATAGCCAGTGGTGAGTTGTTAACGATATATGAAACGACGGTGACTTCAAAGAGGCGCTAGAAACGTGGACGCTTTCCTCTTCCTTCGTTTTATTTTTAATTACGGATATAGCCAGGATTTCCACTAGCTGATTACTCACTCCCAAATGTGTCTTAATGTTCCCATGGAAAATTTTAGACCACTAAGTACTCACTAATAAGATTAGTCCTCTAATATCGAACGATCTCAGTAATTAAATTTTAGTAATATGATGTTGTGGGTAATAAGCTGAGGGTAGATACATCTAATTAATTTGAACGTTCAATTCCTGTAAATGATATTTATATAGTTACTGCATAATTCACATGTTGAATTAGATTTTGTTTGTATTTACCTAATAAATGACACAAATATTGCTACAATATGTGTTTTATCATGTATTATAATGTGTACAACGAAGAGCTAATCATCATTGATAAATATCTTGTATATCGATATCAGTTTTTAAAGGATATTTAACAGTAAATCAACACAAGATTCTGCCATCTGTTGTACATGGTTTCTGTAATTTGTTGTTGTCACAGCGTGTAGTCTAGTAGTGTAGTCTATCGTAGTATTTTCTGTTCTGTGACATATAGCTTTCGGACCTACTCAAATTGATATTGATTTTTATGTCGTAGATTTTTCCAAAAGCCAATTTCAATTTATTTTACTAGCCATAGGCTCGCTTTTGGCTGCAATCTTACCAGGTGCAACAAGAGGCAGTCTAGGATGTAGCTCGCTTTCCTAAAAAGTGGTTATTCAATCAAGTCTTAAACAATTCCAGTCTATTTAAACTGTTTCGCAGTATTCGCAGTTCGTTTCATTGATGTAGGCAGAACCGCAGCTAACGACAGGCAGTCGTTCCGAGAGATATTGCTTCAGAGCTAAGCTCACCCACTCGAGGAAGGAAATGTAATCATCCTTGTGCAGATTATAACCACGCGAACCGTGTTGTTGGTAACTTATGACCTATAACGAATGTTAAATAACATAGGAACATAAATGTAACTATCTTTATATATGTGTTCACTACGAATATAAACACATACGTATGAATGTGTTGTATACTTCGTGATAAACGTGACGAGCGCGGTGTTCTTCCTCAACAAAATTATCTCGGTTTTAAATATATCACTTTGGTTTGGAATTTTGATTTTAATACCTGGGAGGACGTGGAGTTCGAGTACTTGTTGAGCACCTCTAACTATACAAATTAAACCTATGGTATGTGAAGTGAAGCAAACATATGGGCAGACTATGTCCTTAACCATACTCATCGTGAGGAAAGATCTGTCCCACGATAGAAATACGGAGATGTAACCGTATATAGTAGATATATATTTTTAAACACAAAGCCATTCAAACTTTTCCTATAGATCAATGGCCTAACGCCTCAAATAGGGCAATGAGTGGGCAGCTCCAAAATCAGTGTCAGGAAATTACCATGTCACCTACGTATTGTGCTTACACAACGTAGTAATGAGCTCAGTTTGTTTCATATTATAATGATGATGGGATAGTGCATAATTAATTAATTCTGATGTGTATCGTCGAGGACAAATTTGAAATATTCATTAGAAGTACAATAACGACTATATCTTCTTATGCACGAATCAGAACACTTCGCCTTCGATTTGCAATATTTAAAAATGTCTAATATTCATATCAATATTATGTAATAGTATAATACAATATTCACTTTCAGGAACTTAAATAACGTTAGATTAGTGGTTCAGAAATCCGCTTGCCTTTCTTATGGTCCTGGTTTCAACACCTAGTGCGCAGCTTTTAGTAAAATCATAGGTGAGGAAACTTGCATACCTTCGAGTTCTCGTTAATGTTCTTTAATGGGTGTTAAGTCTGCCAACCCGCACATGGCTAGAGTAGCAAGCAACGCTTTAACCTTGCTCATTCTGAGATAACACCCAAATCGAGCGTGGACCGATTAAACAGTAAACAATCTGTTATTTCAGATAACTGTTCTCTAATAAACTTGACTTCCGGTTATATCACTCGGTACATACACATAAATAAAAGGGGTATTATTCGTGTGTCTGTAGATAGAACAAAGTACGGCCCCTCCCACTAAACTGTTCTGTCATTGTTCCAAGCGAAGTAGATACTATTTCATTTCAATATAATCGCTCCGAGGCGCCTACACGCCGATACTATGAAACAGATCCAATAAAATACTATAGACATACTTACATAGGTATAATATTTATTTCGAGTTAGAATGAGTAGGTACCATGTTCATACGACTTGCAAACTGATAGATTCATTAGATGATGTCCGGTTAAACTTACGCGATTACTGATTTTTTTGGGTTTGACTAGTTTCATACCTGTCTGAGTTCCTCCATCATGAGCTCCAGCCGAAACAGGACGCGGCGGAGACTGAATTAAGCCGGAAAGACAAGCTGGATATAATTTAATTATGTACATAATAATATGGATATAACTCACGACACGTTTATAACATTCATACTAATTTAAATTTTTCATTAGCGGACTTAGTTACTCATATATTTGATTTGCTGTAGTTTTTTTTAATTTAACTTTATACTGTCCTATATCCGTGACTTGGTTTACGTTTTATATCTATAAAGAAATTTAATTTTGTTCCATTAACTAATTGATTGGTCTCTCAAATATTTTGACCTAAATTGTTCTGTAGATGTTTGTGTCCGCCAATGATAGTGTAGTGAAGTCAGTTCAGCCGTTTTTAAAATTAGTCGGACATATAGGTAAACTAGAAAAAAAAAACAAATAGACAAACATCCGTAAATGTTAGAAATATGAGTTTTGCTAACGAACAAATAATCATCTACATTTATCCAAGAACATAATTTTAAAATTCTCCAGTAGAAGTCACGTCAATTTTTATTACGTATAAAACCTTTCGTTTGATCAATTGCCTTCATGAGGACGATATAAATTAAAAATCATAATACATGTTAGGATATGAAACCTCACAAGACTAATGTTACAGTTGCCAAACTACAAAGTAATCAAATCAATAAAATTAGTCAAATAGGTGCATAATGTCCGTGAAATACTACAAACCTGGTATACACAACGAATTCATGCGCGTTGCACGTAAACATTCAAGATATATTCTTAACCCATGTAGTATGAAGGAACAACAAATTCGCTTGCTTTTACACACGGGTGTGACCGATTACCCTTTCCATACTTAGCTCGAATAACACAATAACCGGGAGGTCTATTCTAGTACTCATATCGCGGAGTGACGCAGCGGAGTCTCGACGTGGGCGGAGGCGCCGACAGCTAGAGTAAATATTCCCAGAAGACTTTATCTCACTACAGACGCACCCATTCATTCATGAACCGTGACACACGCTCGCCTCATACCTGCTAGTCATCTATTTTCCTCAACGTCCAAAGAGCCGGGCGGATCAGAATATGTCGGTTCTGTCATTCTTTGTGACACCAATCCAAGCTAGCTTTGCTTGGAGGAAGAAAAATCGTGACTGAAATATTCCAATAACGTGTTTCGTGTGGAATTGTTTCTCAAAAGCTGTTAATATGCTAGACTGCTTATGAGTTAATCTGTTTTAGTTCATTTTATTCGTTAGAATACGACTTTCAAAAGCAACAAGTGGCTGTGGTTCAGGTTAATAGCAACGGTTATTATAAACTGTCATTGCTCATATTTATAGATCTATTTTATGCTAATATTATAGCATCATACATACATATATACATACATATCTTCACCCCAAGGTCCCCCCTTACGGGATAGGCAGAGAGCACCATAAACATATAGCGCAATAAAGGTTAATGATATACAAAATTTGCAATGTTGCCCAGAAATAACAGAACGAAAGTGTAAAATATTCTCAGTGAATTAATCACTTTGAAATGATTGTTTATAACAGGATATTGAACTTAAGAAGACGATGTTTTAGTCAGTTTTGGTAATTATGTTACTGTTACAATGATTCCTACGTGCATCCGAGCTCCTCGCTCCATCCAGGGATCCACTGACGATGTCACGCGGCAGACACGGTCCATTGTTCAGGTAATTGTTTATTATGTATACTTTTTATTTGACTCAAGACATTTATTTTATTTGTTTCATTTTATTTCACTCGATTTTATTTAATTTTATTGAACAATTTTGTTTATTTTTTATTTATCAATCTACACGAGTCTTATCCTGGCCGACATTCCAACATTTAGGAGAACATGGAGTAGCGACAATTCAGTTTAGGGAAAGTATTGCATGACCAAATGCACTGTAATGAAGAACTTTAAAATGTGTTCGTCGCGATAATTTTCTTCGCGGTTATAGAGATCTAATGTCATTAAAAGTAAATAACGTGTGCAACAGTGGAACAAAAAAATTTTTTGTTGTGATGATCATGATGACGATGGTGACACTGATCATGAGGATCATGACGACCATGACGACAATGGTATTCATGATGGCCAAGCTGATGATGATGATGATGTAATATTGTATTACCTAAATAGAGGTTTCCGTTTTACTTCGGGACTGGACTGTACTGTTTTTTTGACTCGTTATCTATAAGTAATACTTAAGGAATATGTTATTATTATTTAAGCAATAAGTATATTAGAAGAACAAAGACGACCTGCATGTCCTCTGAAAGTCAGAAATAGTCATTTAAAACTTGCATATTTGAACAACAACTACGCACGGGCAGCAGAAATAACCCGCGCTCATGTCACAATATTTACATTTATGCATGAAATTTTCATCACCATATTCCAAGAAATTTTCGCCAAGTGAACATGCACGTGGGGGTTAAATATAAAACTGGGCCACGGGTAACTTCTCACCCGCATTTGAATGTTAAACAAAACATTGTTGCAAAGTGAGAGCTCTTCTACAAAAGACGGAAATAGATTGTTTCTGTCTTTTACGTTTTCTCTGAAAAAAAACTTGCATTGCGTTCGTTTGTAAATGTTCGTTCAGACCCGTTCGAAACAGATTCTTGCAATGGAACTCTTTGTTTTTTTTTTCACTGTAACATGCATCATTGCATTTCTGTGATTATGAAATAATCGACTTTTAGGAATAACCTTGAGCTATGTTTATATTATTTACTATGCTTGATTTGCCTAACTTGAAACCAAATGGCTAATTATAATATTATTTGTCTATAAAAAATGGAGTGTTCTATGATGTACAAGTGTTGAATGATGTTTCCTTTTGCTCATCTAGCAAGTAAAATATAATCTTGAACACACACAAAATATTATATAGACAGATGCGTGCCAAGATTCGAAATCCAAACCTTACAAATCAACTTTAAAATCACTTTACTCTTAGTATTGTTTTTATAGAACATCGCATTAAAGTAATCACTATTTTATTTCAACTTCATATCAATGGTTGTTGTTAATAATATTTCAGTTTAATTGCTGTTCTAATATTAACTCCTAATGTTACATAAACGCACAGAAACAGCGCCCAGTTCATGGTGTAACCGAGTGCAGCCGCCCGCCCAACCGCCCATCCGCCCAGCTATATTAAAAGCTCACGACCCCGTTTAGCTTCCGCACTTCACAGTTTCAGGCCCTCACCTATCGTGACACTGTTTGGCCTAATTTTACATATAGATCGCTGATCCAATAGCTAATTATAGGATCGAATGTATATACATATGTATGTATGTATGTATGTACTCGTATGCATGCTGTTTTATTGTTAAACGATATCGAAGCAAAACGTATACGATTACTTAGAACAATATCAAATCAAACATTTTGATTGAACAATATTAAACCAAGGAAAACCTTTGATTGAAGTAAAGTGGATATGTAGATTCAACAATATCATGTCACACCTATATACATACATATATAGATGGACATTTGATGTTTTATACTAGAGAAAAATCCTTATCGATAGACTCTCAACACCAATGTTTAAGATATTGAATATTTTGTCAATTACTAATAAAACTAATTACTAATAAAACCAAACGGCACAATTTAATTCTATTGTTTATGAATAGCTCGACTATTTTCCTAATAGAATAGGTACAACTATTTGGGTTATTAAAAAAACCAGACGTAAATTTAATCTGTACAAGGGAGCTGGCATGATAATATAATAATAATAATATAATACATAGTCACGAAACGTTTAATAAAAAAACACAATCGAACTTACTATCATACGAATATTCCATAACATCTGATATTCTTCACTAGGCCACTATGCAAATAAGACTGAAGTGATACTAATTGATATAGGTCTGTTGGTTTGTAGCGTCTTGACAGAACAATTATTCTAAGTCAAGCTGGTGTTAAATCAACACATGGACCGTTCCGATTGTTGTGGAGAGACGAATCTCGCCCAAGTCGAACATGGGGTCAAAGACTTGCAAATGACTTCATTCGTCGCCGCTATTAGTCTAGATTGGACCAATTGTTGCTGTTGACGTAATTTTTACAATTATGTAATATTTTAGAGCGGCTTGCTAACGTGTTCCTTGTATTACTGTGAAATATAGGTATCTACTTTAATATTTCTCTGGTTTCTGTACTTGATAGCGATCAATGAATACAATTTGACATATTGTTATATTTTAATCATTTAAGTATATTGGAGCAAATTATTAGAGTAATTAGTTAATTGGTACCTATTAATTATTTGGTGACTGCCTCGTTAGTCGAGTGGTTGCAAGCGCGACTGCCGATCGGGAGGTCCTGGTTTCAAATCCCGGGTCGTTTACTATATTGATTTTCCTAATTAAGAATTTCTAGTAGCGATTCGGAGTCTGGATCTGTGCCCAGTGTATGGCAAGAGGCTCACCACCTATTCCATGGGACTTAAACGTAACTGGTGAAACGTGGGAGTGTACTATACTCCTCTGCCTACCCCTTCTGGAATTACAGGCGTGATGTTACGTAAGACTATCTACATATAGTATTTCCTATATTTAATTCTCCAATAAATACATTCACAAAATGTACTTATTCATTATCCACTATATACATTTTCCGGCTATATTGTAGTGATAATTCTAGAAATTTCGGTGTCCCCTGAAATTTATTCATAGGGGTCACCCGAGCGTGCCTCCAGTAAATTGCTGTAATTAAAAATGTTATTTTCGCAAGCGTTCGCGTTGGTTGCAAAATATCAACGATAATATTGTTAACAGATTAAAATTGATTTCAATTCGGCATTTTATTAATTGTTCTTCATTATAATGCGACTTTCATTGAAAAAGATTGTTTCTTATCACACAATTATTTTTAAATATTATTCTTATGGAATAATTTAGTTAAATAAAAGGCGTCATGGGCAAAAAAGAAAATATTTTTTGCAATCAAAATGAAAAATTAAACTCTCAGTATAGAAGTTATTTTAGTTTTACTCTAAGTATGGCTTATAGCACAGATACATATTATGTTTAGACGCCTTTACTAAAGTAGGGCAGTGGTGCAAGTACCGGATCGCCCTCAACGAGACCAGAGTACCTACCTCGATTTTTATACATATATATTATATATTTATAACGAGGGTATTTCGTATTTCGTTTGTTAACATGTAAACAAGGGTTCTCTATGATTATCATATGTACGAGGGATGCGCGCGCTTCGCGATTGCGCGGGAGAAATGTTGTTACTCGAGCGACGGCATCGGACGGACTTCTCTAATCGGCTTCTTTCGGGCCCTCAATTTTTCTATTTCAAGAATAACAGAGAAAAAGAGAAGGATGAATGCAGGAGGAACACATGAGGTTTCTAAGGATAGAGATATTATATGAGACATCCTTATCTATCTCATATGAGACACCCTTATCTATAGATGATATATAAATATATAAAATATTGTTAACAACAAAAAATTCCAGAATCATCCCGAAGATTTTGGGAAACGTGGCTTACATTGTTCGACATACGAAAATAGTTTGCAAGGGTTAATTCCCTCACTTAGGAAATACCTACCCCTAGTTGAAAAACTAAGCACCCACTTTGCTTCAAAGAGCGAATTAATTAAAACTTTGTATAATAAGCTTAGCTTCGTACCTACTTTCCACATTTATCTAGCCGGTGAATGTACTTGGCTACTTAAAGTCTACTATAAAATATAACAATTTCATTACGAAAGCTGATAACTTTTGGAAACGTCTTGAAAATTACGAAAAATGTTATTAAATGTACGAAACATACACATATATTTACTTATATAGGCAACGGTATCCACCAGGGAGGCTAAAAACTATATACTAACTAATCTGCTAACTACTATAGCATGTGGAACAGCATTCGCCGATCAAAAAGGGCATTAGTGGTGATTTTCCTTTGGCAGACCAAGATTATATTATTAGACCGAGATTGCTGTTCACCGTCTATTAAAAAAATCAAAAATATTTTGTGAAATGAAAAACTTATTACATTTAAAAACATGTCGCAAGGGCGTACTAAGAAAGACAACTTATGTTACCGGGTGCCTCGTATCCACCTTTCCAACTTTTAAATGTTCTCCTTTAATTGTCATATGATTTGTGATTCCGCTTTAGTACACTAAGATTACTTTCATCGCCTATACAAAAGTTATGTAACTACATACTTCTTAAATCGTGGTTATGCCTATCTGACAACTCACGTTTAGTATGTAGCCACCAGACTGATTTATGTTGTCACGAGTTGTTTCACCATGCCATACAAATTATAAAAACGTAACATCACGCCAGTAATCCCCGAAGGGGTAGGCAGAGGGGTCTACTACACCCCTTACGCCTACTTTGGTTTGGAATATGTTGGCTGTTGTTTCTATGCTGCAGAATTTACAAACAAATATTATCTTACTGTTTATTTGTGGTCTGTGAGTAATTTTCGTTTAAAAATTTAGATTATAAAAATAGGCTTCACTGTAGTATTACCACTATTATATATTTTCCAATTTAGTCTCTTATGGGATAGGCAAAGAGTACCAAATACCATATACATATGTATGTATCTATCTCTATCCTCACAGAAATGACGTGCTTCTTCTATATATGTAGGTCCAATAAGGTATATGTAGGTATATAGTTCCTACATTATTTTCTTCATACTATACATAGGTACGTGCCGGGATTTCAGATTTCTGCCTCCGCAACGGCCAGTATCGGAAAATATATCTCATTTTATTACGGACCGCATTCTTCTTTATATAGACAATTATTTGAGAGAGTAAGAATTCTATGCACCATTGAGAGTGTAGAATGTAACTTTTCTAAGGGGACACGGTTATTGTAGCGTCACTATGACGGTTTCTAAAAGTGGTCCCAAGAGAATATTGCGTCGACTGTTCGTAGGAACAGCTTTAAGTAGCAATGATTCTTTTAACAAAGCTTGTTGTGGTTAATAACATATTATAAATTTTTATAGCTCTCGCCGTCTATTCCATTGTGGGATGTAAAAGTTATTGGTGGAACATTTGTGTGTACTACACTCCTCTGCCTACCGCTACAGGGATTATAGGCGTGAAGTTATGTTCATTATTGTTTGCACCTAATATTTATTATAATTCTTTCTATGCATATGGATAGCTTTTTAAATTGTTTAATGATTAAGTATATGAATTTTAGAAGTATAACATGTATGTATATTTGCCGAGAAGTTACGGATGAATGACCTTTTCAACTTTCACAAACATGCCTATAAAAGACAGGCGATTTTCGAACACGCTGAGACAACAGACTATTATAAATTTTGTTTATATACACTTGCGAAGTTTGTAAATATCAAAATTGTAAGTGCAACAATTCTAAGTGACGGCAAAAACCCCATAAAGATATTGCCCACGCATGAAAAGTTAAATGAATAATCAGAAAGAGGACCAATTTTTCGTCCATTTGTCTTTAAGGGCAAATCATTCCATTTTCTTTTAATAGGAAGATAAAATAAAACGGGGAAAATGCTGTTCTAATATTAATAGAGATACTCAGAGGTTCGCAAGTTTTCGAATGTCCGTTTTAATAGTTTGCTCACGTACAGCCCCGTAGCGCACTAAGAGCTAGACCATTAGGGCATATTAGAATAACGTCCAAACATCTTGTTCTACGAGTACAATTACATACAACATTTATATGTACCGTTTATTTATACATGAACTCGTGGAAAACATTTTTATATGTATTTTTATGTAAATTGTTTTTTTTTTAATGAAAATAACGTAACATAATATCACCCATGTAGGGGTAAGTAGAGCACCGTAAGAGGATATGAAAATTACTCATGGAAGGCTGTACGTCCGAATACGTAATTTATATATAGATTAATGTTATATAAAATGTATTGACAGCTAATATTATCTGACAATTCTAATCGGGATAGATGCTAGATTTTACTGATTTGTTATTCATCTCACGTAAAGACGATATTGTGATTCTTGGTGTTTTGGAATTGTAGTCGGTTTTACTTGTAACTGAAGGAGAATATAGGAGAGGGGTAATTTAAAGGAAAAAGATAAAAAGAGTCATTAACTCAACTCTAACACAAATCCATTCGTAGAGTTTTAATATATCTATAGATTGTAGGAACTTTTTAAATAGTTATTTGATAATTTTTATCCTTTATTGTTGGTAACAGAGGGCGGACTTAGTGCCATAGTATTAATTTCCCTGGCGGCCTTAAAAATAATTGACTGTGAATATCTAACAATAAGTTTAACAAGTGACATCAACTTCTCTCCGAAGCATGAAAGCTGTAATAGGAAGCCAGTGGCTGTCTGACCTGTTCTTTAATTCCAGCTTGGATAGCTAGGGACCTAGCGACCAAGAGAACGTAATCTAAAATAGCTCCCAATACACAATTATGGCAGAGCTGCGTTTTAGAAAACCTATTAAATATTAATATAAATAATAAGGGAACTGATGTGAGGTTACAATAATAAGAATATAAACTTCGTTCGTTGTCCTGCGTTGTATTTGGCCGATGTTCTAGAAAAATACATGGAAAAATTGAGAAACTCTTATTCAATAGCAAGAATTTTTTGTAGACACTCCATTTTATTTTACAACTTAGACAGTGCTAGGTTTAAAACTAAAAGTATAAAATGTTTATTGCTATCCTCTTGTAAATTTGCATTTAGTGTTTACTAAACGGGTGGATATGTTTATATTTGAAAGATTTTTCTGTTTGTGACAAAAGTGAAAGTGTACCGAGTACGCATAAAAATCCTTACAGGATTAGTCTCCTGTTGAATGTAAGCGGAGTGGCGGATACTCGTATAACATTAGTTACGAATGAATGCGTGGAAGAAAAGCGAAAATAGACAGTTCGTTGAACCCCATTTCATTGCGAATTTTTGTCACCAAAGAAATACACCATGTTCCCCAGATATATTTTTATATAAAATCATGTTCGATCGCTACATTTCTTCAGAGAAATGAGATTACATAGTTCGATTGATGTTTGAACGAGATGTTTCTGATCAAAACATCTGCAAAATGCTGACCTGTTCAAGTAGAAGTACCTACGTTGTCCTCATTACTGTTTGTTGAACGACTAACCATTTCATTAAGTTTTCCCAAAACATTCTATACAAGCTTATGCGTTTGCAATTGCGTTTTAGTCTTATATTGTAGTTCCTATTTCAACCGAAAATGATACACGGTTTTATAGTAGATTCGATATGTAAATAAAAAAATTTCAAATTCGACTAATGAAATTTTGTACACAATAATCAGTAATTTATATTCATATTACTATCAAATACAGATCGGGTTTGCTAACAGTTAAATTGTTTTAAAATTTAAATAGGAAAAAGGTTTTCATATAAACTAGGGAATACATATACAAACATGTTACTCGTATTTAGATTCTTCATTTACAAATACATTTTATAGCCATTCAATACAACGGAATGATAGCGTTCCATATTGATCTTCCAATTTATACTAAAGTTATACGATATTTGTTCGTTACATTTAACTCGAGCGTATGGAACTATTCGCGTAAAGGTTGCGTATTTATGAATAAAGTCACGGAGAATTTGAACCCGCTTGTTAGCGAGGAGACTGTCCAATTCGTTTTCTCCATCTCTTCAAATTTGTTATTTCTTAGTTATACTATTTTTGGTATACAATAAATAACATTTTTGCGACATTGTACTATTTTACTTTAAGCCTCTTTACATCAAGTAGTACTGATCTTACTTAATATTACTTTAGTCGTATTAATGAACAACGTACAGTCTATCAATGAAGTTTGCGAGCGCAATAGCACGCTTGTTACATTATTCCACTGTCGCAACGGCGGGTCAGGTCAACGATTTTCATATGAGCGGCGTTGCGAACATTATGATAATTTGGCTTATTCCTAAAGGGACCGAGACCTACGGACTGAATACAGCCTGAAAGGCATTTATTTGGAATCAATGCCGCCACAGAAACTAAACTTAGTTCTTACTATGTGCATTATTTTGAAGAAATAGTGTAGCCAATTTCTTTCTGACTTTGTTACTAACCAGATGCAGATCTGAGTATGTTAATAATCTGAGAGGAACAGTTGCTAATATTAAGGATTATATCTTTTCTGTGTCATCATTGAAGATAAATATTGAAGTGATATTTTTCCCAATATCACTTTTATTTTTTAGTTATTGAAGATGCTCAATAAGTCCAGCCCGTATCGATAAACGACAATTGAAGTATGGTACCGTAGGTGCTTTAAACGTAGACTATAAAAAACTCCAGTTCTACGTTGAAAATAACATGAGACGCTCGCCTTTCAGCCTTTGCGTCAGCCAACTTGTGTTACACTGTCAATAAGTTGGATCAGATCAAGGCGTTATTCACAAAATTTGCGCTCCATACGTTATGGTAATTTGATTCGCTTATAAAGGGGACAGGAGCGGTGGACTGAATTCAATATAAAAAGGGTTCGCTACGGGATAGAGGAAGGAACGGGTAAAAAAGGCTTACACGAGATAAATGATGAATAAAGCCGTGTTCGTCGTTTGTGTTTAAATAGGTTTTACTTGTTGTTAGTGTGCGTTAGGTGGCTGACGGGGTAGCCAATGGGAAGTCTACGTATGAGTGTACGAAGGGAGTGATGAACGTTGAAGAAGCACGACAGGTCTACAGACCTGACGTGCTTCCAAAATCCTCCAACCTTACAAGGTTGCGGGTATTTACCAATCGGTATTCTCTATATGCCCCAAACCAAGGAACAAAAAAATCAAGTATATTGTTTATTTCTCTACGCACTATACAATTTTATAATCTCATCGCACGATCGTCTGAATTTTGACAAACGCTTACTTGTGATGTATTAATGAGAATAACAATGTTATTTATGGATTTGCCTGCAACATTTGTCTCGTTGCAGGTGATTCGAGCGGGGAGCTTAGTTCATGACGGTGCTCAGGTTAGTTGAGCTACAGGTCATTGTTCTGTGAATATAGACGATACTCACCCGGCAGGCGTACAAAATTATCCGCTATGAAAAAGAAATTTTAATTGACACAACTGAGTACAATCCCCTTTAGAGTTTACAGGCTCTTGTGAAAATTTGAAATCTTTGTACGATTTAATAACTTCTTACTGTGTATTTTACAACCATTTTTTATATGCCAGTACTGTAAAGCAAACTGTAATTATCCTATTAAAATGGTTAAAGTAATGGACCTCAGTGTTACAGATTTGATGGTAAAGAGAAATATGTGAATTTAATATGCAGTTTCTAAAATAAAAACCTGCTACGGACGATTCATATATAATATACATATTTACATATACATGTTTTAAACTATCATTAATTTTCAAGGGGACTTGTAAACAAAATGACATAAAAGAATGTTAGATAAAACGTTTAAATACTAAATGATTATTAAATGCTAACAATTTACACGATTTAGGTGCTTATTTTCGTAAATTGCCACATCAGACATCTATTCAGAAAATCTGTTTAGAAATTCGTTAGATATTTATTTAGGAATTCCACAAAATTTGTCTTCTAAGTTCGAAATGTCTAGACTTAAATAGCATAAACGATGATTTTTCTATATTACAAAAACATTTTAGCTGCTTTTACAAATAAGAGATAACAATACGTAATATCACGCCTGTAATCTCCGAACTGGTAGGCGTGGGAAACGTGGGCGTGTACTATATTCCCACGTTTCACCAGTAACGTTTTACGTCCCATGGGATAGGTGGTGACCCTATTAATGTTTTATTTACAAATTCGTATTAATATTCTTAAACAGTTCACTTTAATATTTCTACTGTTAGTGTTCTATGTCACGTGTGTGTATTTATTGCACAGATTTACATATCATACCGTCTAAATTTTTGTTTAATACGGGAATCGAACCTAGAACTCTCAGCGATCGGAACCCCGTTCCCGGTTGATGAACTTTGATATTTAGAAGCGATGTAAGTAGTTTCTATGGCTAGTCTATTCGCCGGGATAAGGGCTCCTGGCATGCGGCCAGCACCCGATGTGATAATCAAGTTACTATTGAGTTCGTTTCCATTGTTTCAACAGATACCGTACAGGGCTGTATCTAAATTTACGTTCCGTGATACAGGGTGTACCAGGCATGTGCTAACAAGGCCTTTTACAAAAAAGGCACAAAACTCCTTTTACAAAAAAAGGTGCAAAAGGTCTTTTACAATAACGGAGCCTACAACTGTTACAAAACAGTTTTAGCCTCCCGTTTGAATCTCACCGGATAGTAAGCGGAGTGTAGTGTGGGGTGTAGTACGCTTGCCTAGAATGTGTCTATTCACTCTTGCTTTGAATAGTTCTAAGTTGTATAAATATATTACCTTTATTACCTTAACACGTTACGCAACTATTCTCAGTATACATTAACTTTTATAACAATATGTGCATATGTATAGTTCATAGTAGTATAAATTTCTGTAGGTTGCAGTGGCCACTATGAAATGATATAGGTTACAATTTAGTTTTCAATATCACGTCTTAGTTGTCTTCACATTTTGTAAAGAGATACGTGTCCAACTGTAGAACAATACAAGAGTCGACGATGTTGTTGATATTTCGTAGAACGTTCTAAAATCATAGTCTATTAACATTTAACGTGCCGTAACCCGACCGTGCAGCGAACACCGACCACCAAGTTCAAAGACCCGAACACCGCGCTCGTAAATCAAGGGAAACTAGTGGATTATAAGGATTATACCTGAAAAGTGTCTGCGAGATTCTTGCGTTCCATAAATTTATATTAAACACAATTTGTACGGTGTAATACAATTGGGCCGACGATACAACAATCGCTCGCAAACGAGCGTGTTTATTAGTTAAACTTTTCCACTTTGTCAGTATTATCTGGGAGTTATTTCGATGTTCGTTTTGTTTCATCTTCCGAAAATGTTTATGGACGATCTGATCGTTAATATTTACAACTGCATAAAGTTTCTTCGTAATAAATACATAAAGTCACGACGGCGTAAAGTTTCGTTGCAGAAAATAGTTTGCATATTTCATTTCTGTCATAACCATTTAGGTACTAATAATAATTATGTACATAACCATGTATTGTTGCAATTTTGTAAAGATTTCTTGAAGTTTTTTTTTTATGTTCAGATATAATAATTACGGGACCTAATTTGCTATTGAAGGCGATTTTTCCTAGAGTATTTTCTGGATCAGATGGGGGGAAGATCGACTGCTGTGCTATACTGAGAAAGAGATGTCTGTCCAGAATTGAAACGACAAACTCTGATATGTTAATCATGAGTTTTTCAATGATTTATGACTAATACTAAGCTATTTATTAAACGTAAACGCTAGTTGATGCCTATAATTATAACCCTAACTTTAATCTTACAAAATGTTTGATGCTGATGGTTATAATATACAGTACAGTCATTATCTCCATACGAAATTAACTATTTACCGTTATTGACTACCAAAGCTAATTAAATAATAGTAGTGTTAATAAAATATAAAAACTGGTATAAATTAATCATCAATTTATTCACACAGCTAACATGTGCACGCTAATTACCTATATTATTAATTAGCTCATGTGTTAGCTCAAATGATGTATGTTGACATTTGCATTGTAATTAGACCAATCTATACGTTTCTGTGGGAATTACATAATTATGTATATATAGGTCAGCGAGTCCGACCCGAATAATTAAAAATTTATGCAAAATGCCACAAAAACCTTTAAGTAACTTACGACCTATGTTGTTATTAGTTTATTACTATAGTTAGCCCATGTAGAGACTCATAAAGTATTGAAAACAATAAATAGAATGGAAATTGAAACGATTGTTTTAGAGATATGGCACAAATATAGATGTTATTGGATTTGTTCGAACAATTTAATATTTCCAACAATATCGATCTTAGGTTAACCCTTTTAAGGTTTTTGTAATATTTATCACCCAAATAACACTTGCTCATCCGTGGAGATTTTACAATTTAAACATAAATTTAAATTCCTTTTAATTATCAGTAGAGTTGCTCTTAGCATTTTTTCGCTACAAATTAATAACATTTCCATGCCCATTTTCAGTTTTTGAAATTGACAAAACAAACAAAATATTTTTTTTGATTGTTTTATAAAATATGAAACTACCTGGAGAAACATTATACATCATTTTAAAATATTACGAGAACATAAATAAGTGAATACCATACCGGTATTCACTTATTGATTATAAAAATGGATGGAATATAAATATTAAAATAAAACAGA
>DWME01001017.1:0-27614 GCA_018244795.1 Parelbella ahira ahira
GTGTTTCAATAATGCAGAAAATGACTGTCCTATTACCGTGTCCATTAATACTAAGGTCATTGTGACCGTGTCTGGTCGGATAGATGCTATTATTTTATATAGAGTGGTTGTGTAATTTTAGGTCCTCGATTATGTGTTATTAGAGCGACTTACTTAGCGTGAATTGTTTCATTAATTTACAAGCAATATTATTCGTTTTGCACCTTGCTAAATAACTACACATACCATGAATAAAGAGGTGAAGCTGTCGGAATTCTAATTGAAACCGTATTAGTAGGCGCTTTCATTCAAGGGTGTTTAATTATAATATGCCAGTTGGGTCTATTGCGAAAATAATACCCTCGATAGAAACAAAAGGAAAATACGATTAATCATCTCTTATTCCAATTAAGTATTTGGATAGACCCACCACCTATTCCATGGGACTTAAACGTAACTGGTGAAACATGGCAGTGTACTACACTCCTCTGCCTACCCCTTTAGGGATTACAGGCGTGAACTTATAATATTCGGATAGAAAAATCGAGAACGAATTAGTCCGATTAGGTAGGAACTGACATGTGGATTTAAGCAAATCAGTGTCATAATTCTAAAGGTGTTTATTTATTTTTTCATCCTCATCCGACAGCCGAAGACGTAACGTCGGGCAGCTATGTGAGCAGCAATCAATGTCAAATGTACAACTGCTTGTTTTTTACCAAACAAAAAAATATAAGAATTAACATATCATACGAAAAGGACAATTTTATTGTAGCCTTATAAATATTTATGCCCTCAAATGAGCAAAAGTTTAAAGATTAAATTATTCAAAGCGCGTAATAAAGGTGTATTAAAATTGGACTAAGTATTAGAATCGTGTCGAAAATAGGTTTTATTTTCGAGGCAAGGCAATTCAGTGGCCAACACATTCACATGAAATTACTTCTACATAAGTTAATCACAGTCAATACCATATCGACTACTCCGCAACTAGTTCCCTAAACAGGTACGTTGCATCGTAATTCAAGTGATACGAAAACGTCAAGGCGCCACATGTTTTAAAATTCTGATTGCTTTGAGAAAAAGCTGTCCAACGACTTGTCAAAAGTTCCGATACTTTCGCGCGATAGTCGTATTGACGGAGTTAAAATGTACGAAGAAAAAGTTTAAGCGGTTTATAAATTGCTATTAAAAGATCGGCGTACCATAAGTTGCGACTAAGCAAGAAAAACATTCGAAAAGATTCCAGAAACATTAGAAGGTTATTCATGGGGATGTTTTGAATTTTGTCCATTTCTCATTGTAAATTGCGTTAAACACTTTAATAAAACGTTATACCAAGCTTACACCGACCATAATAATATCAAAGGGTTAAATGGTGTTAGAATAAATAAAGAGACTGTAGAATTAAGGAATAACAATAATTATCAGGTTCGGGTCAGAGAAAAACAATCTCCCGACCTCATACCGGGATACCAGGATAACGTAAGAGGCAATTAAATCTGGCACTGGCATTCTGCAGAATGGCGTGACTTCCCTAGGCTCGGATAAATACGCTGGCCCCCTACCCATGGGTAGTAGCGTAGGCGATGCGAGAAATTTATGTAGTGCAGTTCTCAAACCGCATGCTCAGCGTAAGCAATGTGAGCCAAAACAGTTTAGTGATGGACCTAGACAAGCTCATGGTGACAACGACATGATTACAGATTTTACCAGCTTTACGAATTAAAAACTGACAGAAGTAATATGCAGTACCAAAAACGATGATTATAAAACCAAAGGAGAAAAAGCTTGAAGAAAACAACGTATATAAATAATTTTATCACACATGGAAGTAAACCGAGCAGTGTTTGTGTGCTTAAAAGTTTTATTACCTTCAGTGAACGCTAATAAGATACGTTCTGATGTTTTTAAGACGCGTCGTGTTTCTTAAAGAGTTGTAAATCTTAATTTATTAATATTAATTCGGCGCCCCACGACACATAGTTTCCCTCATACAAGAACCACGGGAAGTCTGTATGAGACACCATAAAAGTACGGATCAGCTCAGCTGAGGCGGTTAAGATTCTAATAAAAGTTTTTGGGAGGTAATTGAATAAGGTTTTAATGCCTGTATATAAAGGCCGTATGGGGCAAAATTGTGGTGAAGATTAAAGTTTATGACTAGTTATCGTAGAGTTATTGAAATGTGTGGTTTAATTTAAACGATTTAGGTGTAAATACTTTTTTCTTTATACAATACAGAATACTCACCGACTACAACTGTCGGTTTAGTGTAATGTTACTAACGTCTGTAAGAAAGATGTTCTTCAGAATATAAAATACTTTTTTAAATCTGAAGTAGCATGTGGGATGACATATAATTACCCCTCATTAGTACAGTCAAATTCATGAACGAAGGCTATCAAAATAATCTAAATACTTGTATACCTACTGTAAGGTCTCGTTTTATGCGATGGATACGTTCTACAGAAAAGCGCATAAAAAATCGCATTAAAAGAGACTACTTGTCTTGCAAAAGTAGACACAAAAAGAGACATTACAGTATTTGCAAATTGATTTATTCCAAGAACATGTGGACCGATACAAAATGTTTCAGACGTGAAATTTAAAAATTATAGCAATATATATACACGTACGTATATACTTGGACAGCGGGGTAGACTATGGCCTTAGCCCTCTCAATATGAGAGGGGAGACCCATATTCCATCAGTGGAATGAGAAATGGGTCGATCAGATCAGATGTATATATACATATTATATAAATATTATATGTATAGCTAACGCGTTATAGTAACAATCTGTGCGAGTTCGCCAACCGCATTCCGTATATTACGGCGTCGATTCCCATCACACCCTTTTATCGTCAAGTGCTCAACATCTGGCAGCAGCCGCCCCGCGTGTTGCTGCCATGTGTGCGATACGAGCCGTTTTACGACATTACTATATAAAAATTTATATTCCCTCATAAATGAACCTATTCTGTTAAACATCAGCGATCTCACTATTTCTGTTTGGACTTAGAATTTGATTTCACACTGTCTAATTAAGTTACCCAAAATTAATAATTCGCTTTATGAACATTGTAGAAGCCGATTTTTCTCAACTTCAATCAAATAAAACTGTTTAAATAATAACTGTAAGGAATTAATATGTGTTTGGTTGAATCTGGAACAAAAACAGGGACATCTGTAATAAATATAAGTTCTATTACATTTCCAGTACCATCACAAACTACAAACTAAAAATTCTCATACAATTGTTAAGTCCAACACGGTGCATACATTAACAGGCCCGTTAATTAATATTCCGTGTAAGGCATGTTACTTGTGATATAGAATTGACTAAGTTTAATTTAATGTTTTTTTAGTGAGATGAAAAACTATGAATTAAATATGAGCATATCAATGGTTTTACTTCTTATGTAAGCACTTGCATATAAATCGTAGAGTTATTGAGTATCTATGAAAATACCTTTAATAAATGCCCGAATATTTCATAATATCAAAAACTGAAGTATAATACAATTGGAGAAAGAATTTCTGATCTGATTTTGTAAAAGAACCAAAGCAAAAGTAGGTCATGTAATATACGTAGTTCTAGTAGAATAAATTGCACGCTCCTTAATAAATCGGCAGTGACAGACAGCTATTGAATTATATAGTGATGGAACCAGGGCTCTCGTAGATAATCCCCATAATGTTTAGGAGCCATTTGTTGCATGTTACATTTCATGCGCACAAAAAAACCGAACAAAAGTAACAAAAAATCGAACGCGATCGAAGTTAGAAAAAAATTACTTCGGATAGAGAACACGTGTCCGAAACGTTCAAGAGACAGAGCGTGTTACAAAAGGCTACCTCCGCTTAATATTTTAACGGATATCAAATCTTATTAGCTACAAAACAAGATCCAAATTGCGTTATCGATAAAGAGAGGAGGCATTAAACACAGGATGTAGTATCAATTTACTTGAAAATATCACCGAAAGATAAACAAACCTTACGAAACTTGTCACAAGGACATGCAAACTGATGGTTGTCATAAAACAATATCAGACGAACTACAGATCTTCAAAAGAGGCTGCCGTAAATTCTGTCTGATTTCGGACGTTACGTTCCTTGATTGACGATGATAAACTCTTTCTGGTTTCGAATTATGTTTGTCATAAAATGTCGGTACATACCAATATTTAAATAAGCTTTCGTAGAGGTACAAGTACTTTCACTCGTTTTGATACTTCCCAAGCGCTACTTATAATAATTTTAAAACTAGGGACATCAAAATCGATATGGGCACGGTCAATGCAAACTTGTCTAACCGAAAGATATGCGGCGTGCGACAGAGATGGTAGATAGAACACTGAAGATAGAGCGAGAAGTGAACAATTGTACGTTAGTTGCAGCTGCCGCACACGTCACAAGGGGTCTATGGAGTAAATGGACCCGCTCAACCGTGAGTTCGAGGATAAACATAGTATAAAACCATACTTTTAAAATTGAAATTGCAGTAGAACTGTAAAAATTATAAATTATTATTAAATGTCTAAGAATTATAAACTATTACTTTGCTACAAAATCCTTGGAATACTTGGTAAAGTTTTATACCGCTCCGAAATATGTTATCAACAAGATTTTAAAATTATCTTAGCAGTAATTGCTATGTATTAAGGCTTTGGGACCTACCTTGAAGCTAAACTTTTTGTTGATAAGAAATCTAATTGCGTGCATCTAATTAATGATTGTCCATAAAAGGCTCCGTTTCGTTCTATTTCAGAGCCATTGTTCGATTTCACATAATGCTCAGCTCCAAGTATAATACAGGCTGAACCCACACACGGTCAGCTGAATCTGGCTTGACAATCATGTCGATAATTGGCAGGACGGGCTTTTCACATGATTATTATTTACCTTTAAAATATTTTTTTCCGGTACAATATTTGAAAAAAAATCAATAAACTTCCGTAAGAAATTATGAAATATAAAACAGCAATATATAAAAAACGCAAATGATGTACTCACATATAGCATATTAGTTTTGGTCATACCTACATATTTTACCAACTTGTTCATCTTATGAAGAATAATACATAAAATACCCATACCTATTTCTAGCAATGTGGTTATAGACGGCTGGAGGCTTTGCACTAGAAAGCTAAAAGCAAGCATGCAAACAATTAGATGTTTGTTCGGTTCCTTCGTGCGCCATCCACAGATAAGGCAGCCCCATAAATAAGCTCTAATTACTTCCTTTGTTCGTTTCTGCTTAGGCATTCTTAAGCCTGGATGCATTTTATCAAAATAGTCTAGGTAGGGTTTTCCTACGTGGCAAATTCCTGGAGGAACAGGAACACCTAGCTATGGTGACATAAATACGCATGATATTTTTCGTCTTCAATGAGTTTTCTATACTATAAAAGCAAAACAAAAGCGACAATAAACGAATCTGCCCCCAGGGTAATGACATTAAACTTCCTCAATTATACTGTGTGAATTCACACATAAATAACCTAAGATCTCACAGAACCTTCGGTAAGATATTCAATGTCGGATAATAAAGCACCAATTTCATGGTGTTCGAAACCGGCCGCAGTATTATTATTGCCGCCGATGGATCATGCTCACCCACAATGGCGTCCATCATCTAGAATGGACTTGTTGAAAGCCGCTAATAGCTGCCCCAAGATTGGAGAACGGGCGGATTTGATGACTCTTGTGTCATCAATATTCCAAGCCATTTTAAATTTTGTAAAAGCTACAGCAATCTTGGCGAAACGATTTTTGAAAAATTAACGTACTACTCGTATTTAGGCTTTTTTAAAATATTACATTATTGATTTGTTAACAACTCATCACGTGAACTTTTTAAAATAGTCCAAACAGTAAAAAGAGTGCGATTGTTCTTATATTGGTCATTTCGATTCGTCACAACGCTTTAGATGCTGAGATGACGTCCAAATTACCTTGTAATTGTCTGATGGTCATACTCGCGAACGTTGCAATATACGTTGGAATAAGAGAATCGATGTTACAATCGACCGTGAACTTTCATTGTTGATACGCTTGTGATACCGTTATACGCTATGAATCATACATACGAGTACATATTTGATTACAACGTTTATTTATGTATGAGAAACATAAACCAAACGTTTTCTCAACTCTCATGACGTTTTAATGCAAACGAGAAGAATTTTTAGTCCCTCGATGGCAATATAGACTCTAATCTCTAGATAGTCCATCATAAGCCTTTACGAGTACTATTACTTGAACATAATATAAAAGTTCCTCAGCCATTTCGATGATAAATAAATAACTTTTAGTATATGGTCAAAGGCATGGCTCCTTTTGTAAATCAACTAATTAATAACGAAATTTGAAATGAAGCACAATTCGGATTATCAGAACTAGTGACTGATAAAAGCGGTGCCGCCAACAGAACACAGTAACAAGCAGCTTGCAGTGTTATCGGATGCGTGGTCATGGAGCTTCTACACTTATGTATAAACAATTAAGTCCAAATGGCTTTACACGGACTGTAGGTACGTATGCCGATTTGTCCGAACTTTTGTATCGTCCACTTTTACCTTTCCGCGATAATCTGACTTGTACATCGCCACTACGGTGATACGTCTGTTATGGTATCCATAGTATTTTAAAGTTTATTGAACTCGACTAGAACTGTTGATTTCAATTCGTTAAATTCAAAACATTTCGTGTCATTTACGTAGTTATATTCACAGGAATGTCCTTTTGTAATCAGTACCGCTATTTTATGTGCCTTATCAAATTTAAATTTCAAATGATGCTAAGTTATGGAATTGATTTTAGAACTCCGCAGAGCAATGAACTTAGATTCGACTGGCGGTTTATAGTCATTGTCATTAAAAACGCAAATTGAATAAACGACTGAATCGAATTTTTAAAGTAAGTTTTTGTTATGCCGACAAGTTATTCTTTCGTAAGTCATTTAATTAATTCAATATTTTGTTTTATTATCTGCTATGTACAGCTTTTAAAAGTAGGTTAATTAATTATTTTGTGATACAGGGCCGAAGTAAGGAATACGTTGGAAAGTAATAGCATTTTTGCCTTAATAGCGAACAATCACAAAAGCCATAAGAGTGAAGACGCCATTAACACAGACGTCTTCAGGTTTATTTCAATAGAAACTCATTAGGAACCAGTTTTGTGATGTATTTGAACCATCAACAGCGAATGTGGGGAAAACGGAAAGCCTACCGTGAAACTCTGAACGTTGTCTAAATTATACTACTGGCCACTCAAGTTATGGTAATGATGTGTGAGTTATGAAGACTACAAGGCGGTAAAATCGAAAAGCCGGCAGCAACTTGTCAGTTATGTGTTTGATTAATTTATTTCAATGTACAGATCACGGATTGCTGATTCTGATCATATATTATAATAACGCTTCATACTTTTGAACTCACACTAGAATTCCTTACGAAATTAGCGGTTTAGATACACATGGTGCCAAATAATTCGATGGTCGAACGGCAAGATCAATAATACTAACTAATACCAGATTGATGATAAAACAAAAGCTTAAAAAACTTTGTAGTACTTATTTTAATTGCTCATGAAGTTGAAATGTAGCTCATGTAGTAAAATAATGACCTAAAAGATCAAGCGATATGATTCCGAATCATTGACCGGTTGAAGGCGTTTAGGGATTTTTACAATAAAGTGTCCAAAACATACACAACCATTTAATATATTCGTTCTTTTCTCTGATTATTCTGCGTATGAAATTCAATTACAATTTCATCGAGATTTTGTACCCACAAAAAATAAAAGGCATCGAATATTTATCCCTTTCATGCAGAAAATTGTGCACCTTTTATGGCACGACGGATCCCAAACTGCCGGTTATATCATGAACGGGGGATATTTAATTTAATTCAATAGTCATGTCCAATTTTCTGTTAAAGGCCACGGCTACGGCCGTCGACCTAAGGGTTAAAATCGCATGGAAATTGTCTTAATATCCCATATACGTCTGAGACAATAGACGAGATTCACGTTTTGCCCTAATGCATATAATTCAGATCTAGTATAGCTGCCACCAGCTTCGGATGTACATGGTCTTGAAATGGCACTAAGAGGACAGTATTTTTAATATAGTCAAATACTCACAGAGAAGTTTACAGTTCTTTTATTACAGTATTTAACTGGACAGATAACTGATGGCAATGAATTGGTAAGTACAATTTAAGATGATCTATAAAAACATTGATTGAAATTAAACATTGATTTTTAAAATTCCACATTGAAATATGTATATCTAAGCAAGAATATAAAGAGGTAGGCTTATCCGAACTTTCTCAAGTAGAGATCGAATATTGGCAACAAGTAGACATACATAGGTAGCTCAAGTTCTGAACCGCTGTATTGTTATCTAAGGAAACTTTTCTTCAACATTACGTTCGCACGCATTGTCGACCCTAAACAGGGATTCCTGTTTTACGGTATATGTTGTTATCCCGTGATATTGCAATAACTGGAAACGTTATTCGACATCGTAGCAACTGCATTCGATTGCTATTATACCGTGTATAGCGTAAGCCTGATTCACATTGCCTTATTTCGTACGGCGCCTTAGGAATTTGTTGTATTAAAATTGACTTTCATTGTAATTTATACTACAACTTTACTTAAATACGAATAATGTACTTTTCAACTGCGAATAGAAATTAGATTGCTAAATTTTTTGTACTTGTAAATTAAAGTTTTTTAAAAGTATTTCAGTACCAAAACGCAATGGATAAAACATTATAGTATTTTTCTGCTCCTCTAATACATTCACTAAAAGTTTTGAGCGCACCTATATCAATTTTAATAATAACAGACATCGCGTGACCTATCACAGTGAAAGCAGCCTTTAAATTGTAATTACAAAACCCTTTATAATGATATACGGGCCCAGTCACAATCATGCATTATGGAAACGAAATATTAAAAAATTTAAAATGTCTTAAGATAATTTGTCAACAACGCGCTGCTTCTTCTCCAAATTCTCGTATGGATTTTTTTAAAGTTTCCTTCACATGTGAAAAACAATCGTATTATTTAAAAGTTATCTACGGTTTCTACTAACGGTTTCCAAATGTCATGATTAACATGACAGCCATTGCTCCAGAACATTTCATATAAACTACCATGAATGAGAAAAATATTAAAACCGACATTCTGTTTCTTCCATATCATCAGATATTCCTATAAAGATCGTTTATCAGTGAAAGAAACATCTTTTTAAATTAAAATCCTGTTCATGTTTGATTTTTCCGTTTACATTTGTACCTTTCAATGTTAATTGCAAATAAATTTTGACCGTTTCCATTTTAATTGCGTGCATATACTTACTCGTTATTCTCACGATTCAAATCAATACACGTTTTTACCAGGGCTGAGAGGTGTAGTACACTCCCGCGTTTGTTATATCCGAAGGGGTAGGCAGAGGAGTGTACTACACTCCCACGTTTCACCAGTTACGTTTAAATCAAATGGAATAAGTGGTGAGCCTATTGCCATACCAGGCTCAGATCCACACTCCGAAGTCCGAGTCACTACTAGAAATTCTAAATTAGAATAATGCAATAGCACCCGACCCGGGATTTGAACCCAGGAACTCCCGACCGGCGGTCTCGCTTGCAACTGCTCGACCAACGAGGCAGTCAATATCTTCTTCTGTTCTAATATTTTCCTAGCAAAACGTTTAATGACAAAAACGACAGTCGTGAATACGAAAACTTATTTCTAATTCCATCTTTTAAAATCTGTGCTTGCAATGTTTTAGTACAAGGGAGTTTTTAGATAAATATGTAAAGTCATGGGGTGATCTCAAAAAGAAGAATAACACAGATAAAAGGCGGACCCGCAGTACTAAACGTAACTGAGCAGACACTGCACCTTCCAGATTAAAAAAGATAAAACTTTGACCACAGAGCATCGGAATAAATCATAGAGTATGGCCGAGGTGAATCACGGTTCCGAGAAAGCGGAAACGACCGAATTCCCGCCGTTTTTTGTACTATAACCCGGCGGATTAGGAGAGACACGAACGCCATGACAGCTAACAGTTTTAAACAAGGCTACTTAAAATTTTAATGCAATTAAATACTGTATCTAAGATCGTAATTGTGAAATTTGAATTAATAAAAAAAAACCGAATAATATAAATCAATAACTGCATGCCTAATGCTTAAAATAACAATAGGAACAACCCTAACAGATGCGGACTGGAACACAAACGCTGTACGACACGGGCTACAGACGCTTGGCGCGCTACTCTGATACAGCCGCCGGAGTTAGCGGGATATGCGGGCGCCATGATGGTTGTTCGTGTGTCGGTTGTTTTTGAATCGGACGGTTAGCATCGTGTCAGACACCTGCGCGGCGCACCCGGCAAATCTCGGAGGGTGCGCGCCCCGGGGGATCGAGCAGGTAAGCGCCCTAGCAACTGTTCTTCTGAGATAAGTTTCGCAAGCAAGTTTCTGTAACGAACTTCTTAGATGACCAGCGGTTATTTATAGATATTATTTCGGATTATGAAACTGAATTTTATAAGAAAATTATTTTGTTTATACAAAATTAATACTCAGAGTTGTGTTAATATTGTGTATGTTTTAACATTGAGTAATGATATTGAAAAAAGAGTTTCCTAATGCCTTTTTTGAATTCACTAGATACCGGATATATTCACTAGCGCTTTTGATTATATAATATAAAATAAATTCAGATGTTACCGTACAAGTGAACAAACCATACCTACTTATTATTTCACGAAAGTCGTCAAGTCTCACAAGCGTTACGAAAACGGGTTACTCAACGTTGAAACGTAGGCTAAAAAGTTTGCTTGGTATTTGTTTTAACCGCGTCAGATGATTACATTTAATTCCTGGATACGTAGGTACCATTGTAAAACGCAATCACAGAGTACTGTGTAACAGAAAATCGTCTTAACATCTCACCTATTACACAACACGATAAGTACAGTCGCGTTCACCCATGAAAACGATATTACATTCGTAACCATCTCAAGTGTATTGTCCATACGACTACCATTAATTTCAAACTGTTGTTTCATACAATGACATATACATATACTACAACTATCATTTACTAATCACCAGATTCAATTTATAAATAACAGTTATATGATCGCGAGCCCTTTCCTAGTAACAAACTTTTTCGCGTCTTGAACTTTTATATACATTTGCATTTACAAATATACTTAATTAAATATAAGCAAACAGTATTTAATACACTTGATATAAAATTTAAACTGTTATTGTATTTAAACCCGCGCTCGAGTGAGTTCCCGTCGAATTTTCCCAGCGCGAATAGACACACAAAAAACCAAAGAATGAATCGCAGAGGCCATAATTGATGTGGCGCTCGACATGACACTGCTTATGTAATTAGAAACGAGTGTCTAAAACATGCCAACAGTATTATGTGCTACGTTTATTAAGAGAGGTAAATGTTCTCTTATATTGAGATCTGCGAAGGATCGAGCGTTGCACGCACACCCAGAGAAAGACCGGACATAGGTCTTGCAATGGTACCAAACAGGTTAACATGATTATGATAATGATATTGAGATCGTTTTGATCCTCTTTTGTTCTCAATTTAGAAAATTAATTCCGCGGCTCCTCTGGTAACTGATCGCTTACAGATCAAAGGCTTGAAGGAGCGGTAAGCGATTACTATTTTTCTAATTAATCTTAGTATTCTGGATGTTTGCTATATAGTATTATATTAGCGAAGGGGCCGGTTCAGTTGGTAAAAGCAAATATAACATAATATACCGACGATAATTAGCTAGTAAAGGGCGCGTCAAAGCACATAAATATAAAGTTTGACTCTATTATATAACCATGTTTATATTATAAAGAGCTCTGATACTCACATAATAATAAACATAAGTTTAAGTTGTAGATATTTGCGAATACTTGTATGCTACAAATAAAGCACATAGATACATACAAACATTGGTACTGTATATTACGAAACTGTCAGTCCTCAGTGCTAGGCGGTAACTAATAAAAAAATATTCGAAACTCTTATTACATTTCATAAAGTTTTTATTCATGTATAAATATTTTTTTATAATTATCGTTATCGCTACAGTGATTACGTAAAAAGCGAAACGACATCCTAACGGTGAATGTCGCTAGACCACTTCATCCAAAGCCATCGGGGCGGAAATAGCAGCGTAGATAAAAAGAATATTATAAATGTAGTAAATAAACAAACAATAATAAAAACCTATGAATATTCCAACGTTTGTCATAAAGTTTCTTTTATCAATTCCTTGTAATCTTGCGATCAAAGTAAATCTTTTTGCAAACCAAAAATATAATACTATCCGTGTAGATTATCGTTGTTTTTTGTCGATTTTATCGTTTTTATATTTATATGACTTTTTTTTATTCAACCGTTGACTTAAAGTAATGACTCATGCTTGAACCGATCATTCAGTCAGTCATTGCTTGCAAAATGTAATGTAAATCAAAACACTTCAGTTCGCGCGGATTTAACCAGCCCACTATGTTTATATAACGACCAACACCCAAATGAAAGCTAAACATGGTGCATAAGTAATTGATATTCGATTTTTTTTTATTATATTTAATATATCAGCCATAAACAATTGTACAGCGAACAACAACAAAAAACATCATCAATATGAAATGAGAATAGAAAAAAAACAAACTGATCTCAACAATAAATCTTTTAAAACGGATTAATCACTATTTATTTATTAATAAATGCATTAATGTTGCTTATATGAATATTAATAGGTACCTAATTTAGGAAAAACTGCAATCTACACTGCAGATACGCTACGTCTGCACTACCACACCTCGAAAGAAATTCTCACGCGCTGTCTAAAACAACCGACCGATACAAGTTAAGAGACGCGTCCAATCAATACCCAACCTTACGTCCTCAGCACACAGCCTCGTGAGCGGGCGCCGTGACATGAATGAACGAAGTGACCTTCTGGATCCGGTAGCTTTATAACGCTTAAGTAATTGCGAGGCGCGGTCGAGGGCCAGATGTCGGGATATGCGTACCATTTCATTAGTGTGCTGCTGTGTCAGAGAGATAATCCGTATAATTATAGATCGCACCATCTAGATTGTAAGTGATACGGGACCACGCATTATCGTTGTACCAGTTCGGTCTCCGTCCTTGTTGATGGGGAACGTAATTGGGTCATGACGAACTTGCGAGCAACTGGTCACTGATAGAAGTCTAATAGATCATAATGTTTTGGATTTTATTGAATAATTACGGACACTTTAATAAATAAATAGATCTTACAGTAACAAATCAACACGTCTGTCACACACGATGTCTCATCGAATTAGGTCAGAATTAGTTGATTGAGCTGAGACTTTCTCGCTGCAGCTTCACATATGACATACTTTTCAATTAATTAATGATTTATTCATGTTTTCGTTACATACGCTAACGGTAAAGTTAATACCTACTGATGTTGAAATCGATCATGGTACCTACAATCATAATTTTTTCGTCGTTAACATAAAATTTATCGACTCTTAAATAAAAAGAAACAAAATTTCTTTACAACTGTACTTACAAATATTTTATGGTACATTTCGAAATTTTGTATCAATTCTACCCGAGAACAATTGTTCCTGTCTACCTAAATGTCAGACCTACCTGACGGCATCCAAAAGAATGCACTCTAATTTCAACCTTATCGCCTCAATCGTTAAGTTCAAATTCAACGACATTGTGTGTTGAGTAGACTTAAAACAATACTTTTAAACAAAAGCAGAAAGCGATTACAAGTAAGATGAGGTGGAAACAAAGTTTACGAGCTATTCACTTGTTTATCGTTCATGAATGAGTAGTAACGATGCACCTGTTACCCAGGCACCGGATTTGGACGAGTTCCGGTTTACAATAAAAACGATATTTCGTACTTCGGCACTGAATGAAATTGTTTCTTCGTTTAATTCATTCATGAGTTTACTTAAACAATGTACGCAGTATTCCACCAATTGTGCTTATTCCATCTCCAATACCTAAAATATTATGTCTCACACCACCAAATACCAATCATACCTTAAGCTAAACTGACACGTCATTAGATGTAAACAGTTGCACAAGTTTTTGCTACACATCAAGCCCACATATTTTACTCTGCATCAACCGTCATATTTACTACCTACATCGTTTTTGTTACACCAGGATATCTCAGGATAATAAGTCCAATTTGAGGTCCTTCATAAAATATATCATTATTGTGTTTGTCTGAGATTCTTTAAAAGGATTGTCATGCCATGCCCAGGACTAATCATGTCTTCTCAGAGTAAATTAATCGAGATCAATTTTGCGTTACTAATTATCAAAAGTGCAAAAATCGTACAATGTTTGATATAGGTACAATTGATGGTAATAACAAAAGCTCACCATAGCTCGATGACCAGGTCAGGGTCAGGATAAAGACGTATCAACCGCGTCCGGCGGAAGCGGTGCGATAGCGCGGCAAGTCCGAACAAGTCCCCGGAAGGCACTCGGAAGTCATATCGTGTGAACTGCCGATATCTGACGGTCATTATGTGTAGCATTTCGTCGAGACTAGTTTTGTTTACAGCAGATTTAAAACGCGAAAAACAAGTTTTCATTCTTTCTCCCCTCTGTTGTTACGCGCTTCTAATTTTACTCGAATACAAGAACTTGCAGACCAGAAAGCAGTAGTCTGCTAGTTGATGACATATGCCGTGACGTTAGTTTCATAAATTTAACTTGAACGGATGATGAAATTAATTGCATAAGTAATCATAGTTGAAAACCAGAAACTATTTAGACCTAATCAGCTATTCGTTGCAGCTGGGCTCAAGACTCAGGTTTCACAAATATGACTGTAACGTACTTCTACTGATGTTATTGACTACACCTACTTTTTTAACACAACCATTTCCGCGTCATTGACACGCCACACAAAGATCACGTAGCTATGAGTCCAAGCGACAAAATTAAAAAAAAATTATATTTATAAAAAATGCATACGATTGATTTTTTTGTTTACACAGAGTAAATATACCTTACGATAACCCACTAACAACCAACGGATCGCAGACTAGAGCAAGCCTGTAATATTGACCAGAGAAGTGATAAACTACATACTTGTACAATCGTTTATATACATGTTTCCGTAAATTAAGTTATTTCCAGACGTGGAAAATCGGAGCATTCTTATTACACAAACATTTGTCTAGTATGGGAATTGGGCATACAACCTCCCGCTCAATAGTCGGATTCATGAACTGATCCAACCAACCATTAAAAACATCTATGTCGAGCGTGTAAATGTACATTTCAGTTTATGTAAGACAGTAATTTTCGCTAAGACGCCAAGAGTTCTACCTTAGTAATCAGATAACAATGTGTCCCGGTTGTTATCGTTTAGTAACAATCTTTAAAACTCGTCGGAGACTTTAAAAGGAGTTTAAGACCATCCGACAAACGGGTTAGTCATTAGCCCGTATCTCTCCGTAACATGCTTCAAAAGAAGTTTATATCTACTTATATTGTTAAAATAAAAAAAAAAGTAAATTTTTTATAATTACTTTCACAAGAAACGAATTCAAATCCATCCAAAATAAATCCCTCTATATTGTTAGTTTAGTCCAGTTCACATACTGCTCATTGTGTGGGATAATTTTAAGCGATAAAGGTGATTTCACACCGACAAAAATATTTTCACAGGCAACACCATAAACAGAGCGTAATCTATAGTTCTGACATAACAACAGATCATGCACCACGACTGCGACCTCGCCACTCGCCACTCGCCATCGCACGTTCGAATCGATGTCATTACACTTTTTTTGTTATCCCTTGTTCTCGTTTTGTTTTATAAATCCGGCTTCTAATCGCCGCGCTGTGCGAAGGTCATGTGTCCATGTAACATGTCACATGCCATTATTGAAGGTTTGGTTACCTTTTAAAGTAACACGCATTTGTTACACTGATTCATAAATCCATCAGTTTGAAAAGTTGTGGCAGTCATACAAATAATTTGAAGTAGAACAATTAAAATCTTGAACTAACAATTATACTTTTTACTGTCAATATTTATGTAAAAATATGAAATTTTAAAATAAGAGAGCTATTGTATGTAATTTTATGTAAATAGGTAGTCATGTCAATAATGATCCTGGCAAGATAGAAGCAAATCTAAATAAAAAAATCAATGTGTTAACAGTGGAAAAAACTAAAAAGCAAAATTAGTGCGCTCCCAGACACCGCGGCCTGGTTGTAGGTGAATTATTTCATAATCCAATTACCCTGTCGTTGCTAACCTTATTGCACTTGTGACATGCAAATTGCTCCTGTGACACTGACAGTATAATTAGGTGCTGGTGAGCCGTAGGTGTATCTACCTGCTTTAATGTGTGTCCTGCGTTATGACAAGGGCTGTCCCAATTTGACGTCTGCTGACATGAGTGCCCGTAAATTAATAAAATTATTACATCTTTTGTGTTTAATAAAAATATATATTGGAAATTATATTGTGCAAATGCCAAGAGTTTTTTACTAGTAACCATATATACTCTCTTTTATCTTGTATTATCTATGAATATTTTTATCACTGCAATTTTTCGATCCACACCCATTTCAATGACCGAGTAATTTCAACGAATTAAAGAATATTGATTTCCATATAAGAATCTCAGGAGTTTTCAAAGCACATCTGGTAACCCTGGTAGGGATACTTGCAACACAATTCCTTTCGCTTCGAATTTACAAGTCAGGCGTGAAGAGACTTGATAGATGTATGCAAGTAGGTAATTATTGAAATAAATCCCGAGCTCGTATAAAACGAGTAACACAGATAACATAGTTTTAATCTCAGTACGCAGGACAGTCATGACTCATGAGCCACAACGGACACGGTTCCAATTAGTACCTATATCTATCATTAGATTAGCATGAAACAAATGGAGAAAATTTTTGGTTATCAGAAAATATAAGTAAGACATTTTTTTAACAAAAAAGAGTAAAAACCACGCATTCACTTAAAGTAAAGATATTGGCAGAATGATTAGTAATACTTTTGCTGACTTTTACATTAATATACACAAATGTGAAAAGCCCGCGAAATACTTTTTGTCGTTCTTTTGCCACTACACCTATTTTTGTCGTGAAGCAATTGTTAAGCAATCTCAGTCCTCACGAGTAGCGACGTTTCTGTAGCCAACCTCGAACAAAACTGGTAATGACAACTATTTGAAGTAAACAAGCAAAAAATACTAAAAATCTCAGTTACCGCGGTATTGTCACCAGTGTGTCATTAACAAAATATATTACAACAATTATGACGATTAAGCTCGGCAACAACAACTTCAATCGAGAAATCGATAGAACGCATTCAGTTGAGCTGGGCAGTATTCCGAGAGTTTCGTCAAGTTATCTCGTCCTCTAAACCACAGTGCCTTAAAACCAAACCTGCCAGTGATGACATACGCTGCAGAAATGTGGACCCTGGCATTGGGACTAGTCCACAAGCTAAAGGTAGCTCAACGTGCTATGGAAAGAGCTATGCTCGGTGTTTCTCTGCGGGATATGATCCGAAACGATGATATCCTGCAGAGCATTAGGGTAACCGACACAGCTAAAAGCACGTTGAAGTGACAGTGGGCTGGTCACATATGTCGCAGAACTGATGGCCGTGGGGGCAGACGGTTTCTAGAATAGACACCACGTACTGGCAGGCGTACTATGGGTTGTCCACCGGCCCGTTGGAACGATGATCTTAAGAAGACGCCTGGTAGTGCCTGGATGGGAGATGCGGAAGATCGATTGTTGTGGCGCGCAACTTGGGAAAGGCCTATGTCTAGCACTGGAACGAAAAAGGCTGACATAATGATTATATTCTGTCTATTTATAATATCTACATTAACCGATGCTAAACGTTCTACTGTAGGCCGGTTACAGATATTAATTAGGCTATTATTATATTATATTATTATATATATTATTATTATTATTACTATTATTATATATATTATTAGTAGGCTTACTATTGCTTCTGTTGTCATTTGATCACTTAAAACAGCCAACCGTTGTATAATACATACATATGAATGAATCGACTTGTCCTTTGGGCCAATGAACAATTAACTTGACTTGTAAACCAGAGAGTTTGATTCTCAACTAATAATAAGACAATTATTTATTTACTGAGCATAAAGATATGTTCTGTATCTGGATATAAAATAACACTTACATAGGTATATAATTACATGTATTTATAGTTTATCAACTGTTTAACTTCTATTACCAGGCTCTGCCTAGTTTGGAATCAGATGACCGTGTGTGAAAATATCCCCAGATTATGTTTTTGTTATTTACATATATGAAATCAATGTTCCCCAATCTGAACTGATCATTTAGGGACAATCGGCGGCGTTTCGCCCACGATGAGTCCGACGAAGGCGCGACCATCGTAGACCATAATGTATATTTGATTACAGCGATCAAGTACCGTTGTGCTCCGGCCCAAATGAAACAATGATCGTGATAATCCATCACTGGATGGACAGCCGATTATTATCTCGCTTAGGTGTTTGTATAGACTAGACTGAGCAGCGAGATGTGAGAGGTGAATACGTCACTTAGCGGAGAGTGAAACTTGTAAAGTGCACTTTTGAAGTGCTTACAAGTCAGTTAAACCATGTCGGTTACCGGTTACAATATAATGTTAGATACGATGCAATTATCTAATATTGTTTACATTGTGTAATAACTTTATACAATATCACGTTAATTTGTAATTATGTTCATCCTTAATTAACCAAGATTATACATTTAATCAAAGAATTTTAATTAGATGTGACCGATTCTTATAATCAGGTCTGAGTCGCGAGTACCTGGTGGATTCAAAGCATAAAACAATATGTTCTAGCGATGTTTGGTCTTTGTCCAAAGTTGAAATTTATGGGTTGATATGATGATGAGTAGGGGTCTGACGCGTATGTAATTTAACAAGTTTATTCTCGCGTTCCATCCAAAAATAAGTAGGTATAAAGTGATATTATTTGCATCAGGATTTGTCTTGAAATTTTACTCCGAATGCATTGCAGATGCAAAACGAGAACACAAATTGTTTGCAGGTGTAAATTGCTAACATACTGAACATCAATAAGGCTCTAAGCTGTATAGTGCATGTCAATGCAGATAAGGCTTTCACGCCACGCGTCGTGAGCAATTAGTCGCGATTCAGTCGTACGATAGACAGATAACGAGTAAGGAAGACACATGAGATCAATGTTGATGAGATTACCATTGGGATCACTGTTGCTGATGGTGAGAAAACGACGGTACGTGAGGAATGTTAATTTAGTAGTACCAACCAACAATAAGTACTTAGTTTAAATTAATTAGGAATATAATATAACTACATACACAATACATAATACACACACATGAATGAAAATTCAAGGCAGTATCGAATCCAGCCAGCATTAATACTTGTTCAAATACTACATATGACTCTAAACTGACGTCACATAAGGGTATCGAATTATTTTACACGCACTTAATCAATGTTAAGACCATCTAAGACGTGCTGATAGAGTTTATTAGTACACATTCAAAAAGACCAACAAACGAACAACGAATGTGCGTTTTCCATACTAATCGAATAATCGTTTATTAATAATATCGATTGTGATACAAAAGTAACGTCCAATATCGATTTGGAATACGAATTTGATGTATAAACGGTCGCTGTACGGTAGGCGAATATTAAACATTTCTTTGAAGAAATAATCATAAGACATCCGAGTCGTAATGCTTTAAGCATTTGTCAATTTGCTTAACACCAACACAGACAGAGCTACATATAAAAAAGATAAGATTATAACCGCAAAAGTAGCGAATGTAACGAGCGAATCAACGAGCAACAGTACATCTGCTACACGAGGTCTTGAAAATAATTATTATTACATGATAGAGTACCGAATGCCAAATACTCTATCTTACCACACCGGCCGTGCCCCTTCTACATTCGATAAACAATAATAACTTCCAGAACTATTGAATGCTTAGTATTAATTATTATATTCAATGCAACATGTCAGATATTGGAATGATAAAAATATTTTATTTATAGAATTCCAGTAAATTAAAAAGGCCTGCACCTTGCTTGTACCAATTGTATTAATGTAAAAATATAATAAATAAAACTTTAGCAAATATGCGCTTAGCGGTGATAGCCTAGTCTAGTGGTTAAGAATTCAGCCCCTTACTCCGGGGGTGCAAATCCATGGCGCGCACTTCTTTTAAAAGCGCGTTTTACATTTCAATATAACTTATTAACGTCGTGAGGAAACCTGCACACCTTAGATTTTATAAAAAAAAATCTAAAATGTGTGAAGTCTGCCAATCCGCACTTGGCCAGCATGGCCGACTCTAACTTCACTCTCTCAATATGAAAGGAGAGACGTATTCCAACAGGGGATTGATAAATGGGTCGATTATTATTAGGTATCTTATTATCAAATATACACTTTATAATCATCACATCAGCGTCTATCATATTTTCACTGCTGGAAATAGGCCTCTCCCAAAGTTCCCAAACACTCGGTGCTCCGCTGATCTGTCTCTCTAACACCTGCCATCTTTAGGTCGGATATGATACACTTAAAATACTTTAATTAAATTGACAGTTACTGCAGTTTACGTAACTGTCACATTCCATGTAAGTTCATAACCAATAATATCTCAGATTAACACCATTGGAAAGTACCCTTTTCAACGTCAACCGTTACCGTTCGAACGAGTCCCTTAGTAACCTACAATCTTTATTCTAAGTACATAGCGGTTGAATTTGAATGTTAATAAGATCGTCGCATTAACGGATAAGAGACGGGTTCTCGATATGTGATACGTGGGAAGTTCCGTCCCTTAGACGGCGGGCCATTAAAACACAAATAAATGTTAATAGCGATATATTTGGCTATCGAGTTACGTTCAATGTATAACTAGTTCTGTCATTCCGTCGCACACTTTCTTTGCCACAAACCAGTTTGGTGCTGAGATGCCACGACACTATTCCAACCGTATTAAACAGCAACGCCAAATATTAAGCAGATATCTTTAGAACCATTGTTGTTTGTGTTTAAATTTGATTCGTATAAAAATCATTCGGACGTACAAATTCATTTTCGTAAGATATAACGACTTATTCTAACCGATATGCCATTTTAGTTTTATGCCATAAAATAGTTTTAAGAAATTACTAATTCAACAGTCCTTTGGTGGCCACTTGCAGATTTCTTCATATAAATAAAGTCCACATTGTTAGCGTTATTGATATTATTATTTATCGGTACTGACAGTAAAATGTCATTATTATATTCGCAAATAAATTTTTTACATCCATATTGAAATCATTCCTCGGAAATATACTTAAAACTTAGCATGAATCTTCACGCGTATAAAACATCGACGCAGAATCGTTTATGAGAATCATACACGTAATAACTCAGATTCTCCGCCGCTAAGCTCGGAGAACTCAAAGTACCTACACTCGTTCCGTCCCATCCCGAGCGCTAAGCCTGCGGCGATGTTTGGCGATCGTGACGGCGGCGCAGGCGCAGGCTTATTATTACAGCAAACGGATAGCCGGACGCACCGATAACCACTTGCGCATATGCATAAGATACTATGCAAACACTTACCTAGAAGGTGCATTTAACATTCCTGCATTGGAAATGTAACCATATTCTGTTCGTATCAAGGTTCCAAGTAGCTTGCAACCAGCGGGAGAGAGTTCCGAGATTTTAGCGTCGTCCTAAAACGGCTCGATCATTGTGTATAAAAGATTATTTCTGTGTTACGTTATAAGCCACAGTAGCGTCATTCATAGAATGCTTGTAATTATGTAGAGTCAATGAATCCAGCGCTGACATTTACGACTTTTCCACCTTATAATACAAATAAAGTTAAAAAGAAAAAACCTAACATCACGCCTGTAATCCCTGAAGGGGTAGGCAGAGGAGTGTAGTACACTCCTACATTTCACCAGTTACGTTTAAGTCCCATGGAATAGGTAGTGAACATATTGCCATACACTGGGCACAGATCCAAATTCCGAGTACTAGAAATTCTAAATTAGAAAAACCCAATAGCACCCGACCCGGGATTTGAACCCAGGACCTCCCGATCGGCAGTCGCGCTTGCAACCACCGACCACCGAGGTAGTCAAATAAAGTACAAATAAAATTCTTTAATAAAATTGCATAGTTCCAATCAAGTTACAAAAATTAAAACGTTTGTTAAATTAAAACTAATCATGCAAATTTGCATGTCTTAACCGAAAGGAATTAATTTAAACCTTGGAACTGGATACGAACTGTTCCTCTTTCGAATCAAAACTAATTTGTCAACTCTACTATTAGTTACTAACAAAATAGTTGATCATTGCAACGATGCAGAATCCACAACTAATATACATTCTAATCAATGAAAGCATCAACATTGACTCATAACACTAATTTTCAGAAAGTAATAAGCCATTACGTTATAAAATAGTTTTACTACATTTTTAGAACACGAAATTTTTTTCCAAAAAAGATGTCAAACACCAAGCGTGGTTAAGAAACGCATCGGTAACAGCGCAGCCACGTTATCTCCGCTGTTTGCGGACAAACAGCAAGGTGGTGGACCTTGTTCAAACACGGACCCCACGGATGTGGCTCCAAACCAGTCGGGCTTGGAGCGGGGCGCGGCGGCGCTGTGGCGAAATCAGTCACAATGGGGAGGACGACGGTGTTCCGATGTGTCATTGTGTGACACTGATGTGGCCGTCACTAGAGTTATTACAATAATAGTAATCAATCTGAACTTAAAATATACATCATAGTTTCCGTGATGTGTACACATATGCTACAGACATATAGAAGTGTAGGCTCAGGGTCTAAAATATTTGGCACTCGGTGCTCTCTGTCTACTCCGTAAGGGATTTGGATTTATATTATGATAATTTATATAGTGATAATAATAATACATAAAACAGAGCTCGCAAAAATTGTTTTGTAATTTTTCTGTTTCTTTCATCACTTATTACGAAAAAACTAATGAATCCGTTGGATGTGGTGATAATTTACTATTGAGGTCAAATTACAGGAGTTCCAAGTAAGCGTAAGCAAAGAACTATTAACAACAGCGGAATCTAAACATTATACTGAAGTGTGAAACACATAAGGTGCCGTCGTGTTTTTACTGTCTCAATATAGAAAAGAGTTTTTTACTAAACGCAAGAATATGAAACGATTAGTACCAGTCATTGGTTATTGCAATAGTATTTATAATGGTAAAACTTATTAACAACGACGTATACAGAAGATACAAACACGCGAACATCGTAACACAATATACATATAAGAACACTACAATAGCATTTAGCACTGGCAAGTCACAATGAAAAGACGAAAACAAAAAAGAGATCGTTTGTGCTTTATAACATTATTGATAACTAACAATTGTTAATTAGCGAAACGCCATACGACGTGTACAGGCAGGAGCAACGAACAACTTAGGTATCTGAGTAACTATTAAAATACAATAGTGAACTTTCGCATGAGAAACCGACATTTCCCAGACAATACCGCATCGGCGAGGCGATAAAAACGCGAATGTCTCAGACCCCGGAGGGAAAAAACCTCAAAACAATAATTCTTCATAATGATCCCGCATGGGCCGACAGTTTTCCAATAAACACACGGGACAAAATCTATACAGCACCTAAGATACAACACGGTAATATTCTGTGACATTCTTTTCGCAGCTTAGAACATAAAGCTTGCTTGTTTTTCTTCCTGCCTTTAATAGACACTTACAAGTTTATTGTGATTGGGTAAATTCAATTCAGTGCGCGGTTTTTACTTTTAGGACACGGGAATCACTGAAATGTTAGGACTGGTACGGAAAGTAGAACAAGAAGACTGTGGTAAGAGAATGAACAGTAGTGAACCTGAGTATTTAAAGTATTAAAAACGTAACTTTTATGATTAAATATTACTTGCGCTAACGGTAAAGGTAAACATGATGAGAAAACCTGCACACGCCCTTCAGACTTCTCCATTATATTCTCTGAGGCGAGTGAAATTTACCAACATCTTCAAAACTCTAGTGTATAGAGGAGGGAGCTTAAGTAACGATTATCGAAAAATGACAATAACGTAAAAATCAATCCAGTTTAAATTAAATTACGAAGTGTAAACAAAAATAATAACGCCTTACAGAATTGGCCAAATGCTCTCAATTTGGAAACCAGTTAATCTTGTAATCTGATTGCAATATGCGTAATAAAATTTTAAAGTTGCATTTTCCTTGTTTCATAATTTATATTTAAAACATCCATATCACTTGTTATGGCGGTGAAGGAAACCATTGCAAGGGAACTTTAAATCTTAAATGTTCTTTAAGGGTGTCATGTCTGCCAATATACACGTGAACAATATGGTGTGGGCCTTCAATATTTGCACTATTAGAAGAGAACTGTATGTAGCAATGGAATAAATTTTTTTTACAATAATAATTAATGTTTTAATGATAATTCATGTTTTAATTCGAGAAATTTTGCCGGCAAATTGGTACATTACACAATCTAGGTTTCGAAACTGAAAGCTCCCTATGATCAAACAATGACCAACGACCGCTATAGCACTGATACCTCAAAAATGAAAAAAATCACAAGAATGGGCATAAATTATAGAAAACAAAAAACAAAACCTTCGTTATATAGTAAATATTCCTCGTTGACTACCTCGTTGGTCGAGTGGTTGCAAACGCGACTGCCGAACGTAAGATCCCGAGTTCAAATCCCGGTTCGGGTACTATTAAAATTTTCTAATTTAGAATTTCTAGTAGTGACTCGAAGTCTGGATCTGTGCCCGGTGTATGGCAATAAGCTCACCACCTATTCCATGGGACTTAAAACGTAACTGGTGAAACGTAGGAATGTACTACACTTCTCTGCCTACCTCTTAGGGGATTACAGACGTGATGTTACGTTGCGTTTCATTATTAATACAAGTTATCCTAACGTTTAACATGTGTATAACATTAAGTGTAAATTCGAGAATGTTCCAGTAGGTATCATTAGTAGAAAACATTCAGAATACAACTCGATGAGCGTTCAAAGTTGGCCGGGTCGAACTATATGAGGATGGCCCTTAAAAAACCAGCTTTCAAATGTTTGTATAAGAAAATATCAATGAGTTCAGATTTATGGAAATTACACATGAAACTTTAAGATGACCAGATCGCACCTGGCAAGCGGTGCCGCATGCGCCAACAACCGGTTCGCTGACCAAAAAGCTTGCTTCACTTCACATTACTCTAACTGTATTTTTTCTTTAATCAGGAGGTACTAGTAGGTATGTTGCTGTAGTGATTAGTGACCTTGGCAGCTGGGTCAGGGTTCGTGTCTTTGATTCCCCTTTCGAGATATTACTATACAATATACTTATATTGATGTAAAATAATCTATATTTTTTCATTTTTGGAAATTTAAATGTGTACTATACACATGTCTGGTTATCACAACGCAGCCTATACCTTGTTTCATACTAGCTGGTTTTTTTGTTGAAAAGAGAAACGGTATATTTGACCTTACGGTGTCAAGCTTTATGAAAAATATGCCCTACATACATACATATTTCAGATCCTTAAAAAGTCGTAAGACTAAAATTAGTACATTAAAAAAGTACGACATTCGACTAAAATGGTAAAACTTGGAAAATCGTTACAAAATATATTGAATACATTGTGCAATACACGGGTAAGGGCCGCGTGTGGTCTAAATGTCTTCGACATATACGGTTGTTTAATGATTAAAATTATTAAAGGACCTCATATATGGAATTAATTTGCACTTTGATAGACTGGTACGATAATACCAAACTATTAATTGCTCCATGATTGAGATATTTAGGAATTTATTGAGGACCTAATGGAATATCTGAAACGTGACATGTACGTGCAGGTTACAAAATAAGATATAAATGAAATACTTCTAATACTCGAAATTGAAGCGACTGATAAAATATTCACAATTTCTCAGAGGCAGAGTGCTGGTATCCAAGGAGTTTCGCAGAACAATCTCGTGTCGCGAGCGGTCGATTGTCTCGAAACAAACACAGTTATCCCTGCCAATGGCGACTGGCTCTTCATAACGCTTGCCGTTGAAATAAGGTTCAGAATGGAAGGCGACATGGCGGAGCCTGTATGCTAAATATTAAGTGAGAAATTGGTCTTAGTCGAGATTTGTAGGAGGGTACTGACCGTATCAGGGCTGACAAATAATTTAGACGCTTTCATTGCGTTTGTGTTTTAACTTGAATTAATCTTTTAAGTTTATTTAGATTTAGAGTAATAGTGCTATATTAAAAGCCAATTAAATTGTTTGTATGAAATATCTAGTTCATAGCAAAAATTCGGATATATTTATATTATTTTGATAAATGATTTTGTTATCTGTGTAGATGTACAAATTTTTCCAATTTTTTTTTTGATAACTAATTATATTAAAAAACGAACGAATTTTTAATATCATTTAATACACTTTTTGTGACTACTAGAAATTCTAAATTAGAAAAATCCAATAGCACTCAACCCGGAATTTGGACCCAGGACCTCCCGATCAACAGTCGCGCTTGCAACCACTCGACCAACGAGGCAGTCAACTTTTGTCTATTAAATGATATTAAAAATTCGTTGAACACTAGCAAAGCTTTTGCTTTGCTAGTGTTCAATATTACTTTTTACCGCGAGTTGTTAAGATATGGAACGCATTACCTTCTGTTATTTTCGTGAAACTGGAATGCTACTGTTCACGAAAGGCCTTAAAATGTTATCAGAAACATCGGCAACGCGTTGGCAACTCTGTCATTGCACATGACCAAAGGCGACGATGACCATTTAACACAAGACGGCGTGTTATAATTTAACAGAGGTTGAATGATCAGCCCTGATAGTGAACCCAATTGGCGGGCAGCAGACAATTGTCGGTTAATTGCGATTGTTTTAAAAGTGGAACGTCGGCCGCCATGTTTATACAACAGTGACATGTGCATGTCGATACACGGCCGACGTACGTAATCAAAACCCGACGTGGCTTACATTTACCTACACAGCGACTACGAATGAGACAACTGTCAAGGTGATGTCACTTGTTTCTAATAAAACGATTCGGGACGGCCAGCAGGAATGTCAGATTACAAGTGTGCCAGTACCTGCTCCAAGTTGGCACGGCGTGCTTTCCTCATTGTGGGAATCATATTGACCCAAATCGAAAACAGTGATAGCCTAGTTGCCAAGAATTCAGCCTCTCATTCCGGGGGTGCTAGGTTCAAATCCATGGTGCGCACCTCTTTATATAAGTACGTTTTAAGTTTAAATATCTCTTGCTAACGGTGAAGGAAAACATCGTGAGAAAACCTGCACACCTTAGAATTATTATAAAAAAAATTCTAAGGTGTGTGAAGGCTGCCGACCCGCACTTGGCCAACATGGCAGACTATGACCTAAACCCTCTCAATATGAGAGGAGACCCATAT
>DWME01001018.1:0-27601 GCA_018244795.1 Parelbella ahira ahira
CTACCGATCGAGAGCTCCTGGGTTTGATCCCCGGGCAGGGTACTATTGTATTTTTCTGTCTTGAAATTTCTAGTAGTCGCTCGGAGTGTAGGTCTGTGCCTGATGTATGGCGATAGCCTCACCAACTATTCCACGGTGGGACGCAAAAATTAACTGGCGAAACGTGAGAGTGGACTATACTCCTCTACCTGCCCCTTTGGGTATTGCAAGCGTTATGTTACGTATGGTTGAAATATAATCGTTATTTGTCTAGCGAGCCCACTGACATATTAAAAGATTTTTGTATCTTCTGTATAATATGTACGACTTCTGTACAAAATATTTAAAGTTAATACAGCCAGCACCACAGTTTCACGTTGAGGCTAATATTTTAACAGTAGTCCGGGGCCAGCACCTGAGCAGACCGTGACTTGGCGCACGCAACCCCAACTCACCACCACCTCTTACCGGACCCCGCCCGTCACCCCAGATGAAAATGACGAGTATATTGTTGAGGAAGGGTATGTACTCAAGCCTTGGAATTTTCCGCCACTCAACAGTGTTCTGTTCTGCAGGTTGTGGTTTACAGAATTCAAAAAAATAATTATTCTGGTATAACATAAAAACTATCACATAAAGTATTTAGTCTGGAGATGGCTACGTGTCTTTAAGCTCGTCTCTATCTGAAATACAACATGGCCGTCTTATGCTTAGGATATGTTTCTATAAAATTCATTTTTTAAACGGGTATTAAAATTCAGACATTGACGTCCAAATTACTAGTAAAAATCGAATGGTTTCGATGTCAGCCTCCCACTCCGGGCTTCGGGGATTTACTTTTCAGGGTTAGGTACATTCATTTTTTATATTTAATCGGTATAAGGCTGTAAGGGAAAAAATAGTCGCGAAACCTGCACCTGCACATTTTAGAGTTCTCCATATTTTCGGAAGAAAACTTGTTTAGAATCGTTGTGAATTGAAACAAAAAAGCGACAGCAAGAGACACGAGGAGTAGGGCGAACGGGTCGTAAGCGCCGCGCAGAACCTGTCACGTAATTAATTGTAGTGGATTGCACAAAAACACTTTTGAATCATTTGTTTTTTCTGTTGTGATGTACGATTACTACATAATTATGTTTAGCAGCATGATTACATAATTGATAGTATTATTGTTTATTTACTTTTGTACTAGTTAAATTGCGTAAAATACGAATTAAATTATTTAAGAACAGAGACAAAGCCGTTTCTCCAAGGATTTCGATGCTTGAATCGCCATTGTGATTCCAGGCCTCTGAGACAAATTTGTTTCCTTACGTTAATTAAATATACCTACCTACGGTTCGTGGTAACTGAATATAATATATCAACCGCATATGATTAAAAAAAAATTACAGATAGCTAACTTTACAATACTCCAATACAGGCAATATTTTTTGTTATTTTTTCGTGTAATATTAATACGAGTACCTACATATATATTAGTTTCGCGGCACCGCGCCGTACACTTAGGGGTATTTTGTCGAGTGTCGAGCAGAGTACTCGATTATTTTAAAAGAAGTTTACCTCCTAACATGTGTCTAAATAACATGCTATAAAAGAAAACGTGTATCCTCATAAAAATGACTTTCAAATGAAATAAATCTCGTACGTAAAGAAAATATCACGTGCCTAAAATATTTCTCGAAAATCAACTATTAAATTTTATATTAATTTATATCGAAAGGTGGGTTACTTATAACAGATAGATATACGAGTACAGTGTCATGGACTTTTTACACGCTTTATTTTAGGTCTACTAAGAACAAACATTTTTGTAGCGCGTTGTATTCACGAATTACTAGCCATTACACCAAGGCACGCAAACGAAACGTTTTTTAACAACTTATTTTATAAATATTAATTATTATTAATATTTGTACCATCACTCTGAGTTACCTGTAGCATTTCTCATAAATATGACTACTATGTACATACAAAAGTAATTTTTCAAATAAGACTTAGTTTCACAGATTAGCCCGGTGGCAATAGGCTCACCGCCTATTCCATGATGGAACGTAAGCGTAACTGGCAAAACGTGGGAGTGTACTACACTCCTCTGGCTCCCTACGGGGATTACACGCGTGACAATACGTTTTCATTATTCATATTCTTGTTATACTACTTACATATTATTGTTGTCATATAACCAATGAATAACCTTTATAGTTCTATCCAATAAGATATAAATTTTCAATATATATTATTTATATTTAAAAAGTTTCATCATTTAAAAATGAATTCGGATTGTAATAGCACCCGTCTATCAGCAATTAATGGAGGGGTCTTTAAATTCTTCTATATTTGTTATAATTGGATTATTGTGCGAGATTCAAATAAAGATTGAATCCACTTTGCGTAAAAAATATTATTTAAAAAGATAAATTTTGCTTGATATTAGATACTTACCTAGATTTAGTTTTTTCTAGTGTTGCCCTTGACTTGACCTCGTAATATTTATTTGATTTAAGGAACATGACTCACTCCAATATGGAATCCAATCACAAATGGAAAAGTATCTCTAAACATTTGATATATGTATGTATGGTTCGCAAGAATCATTTTTATAATGTTACAAACAGTTTTGACTTCCTTACCTTAAAATTACGACAGGAAGGTTAACAAAAGTTTCTTGTCTAACATACTTCGTTTGTTCAACCTGTGTTAAATATGATAAACCTTCCGAGTCCCTCACGGTAAACTTTGGGTTATTGTCAGTCACTAAAAGTGATCTGCGCCCAAAACGATAGTGTATTTACATACCTAATTAACAAAAAAAAGTTTTTATTCATTATAAGGTACATAAGTACACTTAATGAACGTATTAACAAATCTTATACATCATCATTTTATTCATCGGCTTTGAACGCCTCTTTTAGGCTTATGTAGACCGGAAGAAAAAAGACGGCGGAAAAAAACTCGCGGCACTCTTTTAAAAAAAAAACAGTCATACAAGTTATTAACATTGCTGTATAGCTTTGGGACCATAGAGAACACACGTGACAGCACATTATGTACCTATTAAATTGTTACTAATCGTAAAAATTTGTAATTGCTTTTGTTTGTATTTATTGTCATAATACAGATATTCAAATTAATCTTCCATTTTCAGTACACCCGACCCAAGTGATTATTATGTCCGCGGTAGTGCGACAATATACCTGCCGGATAAACCTGTAGGTATTATTATAAAACTGTATAAAGTATCAATACATTATATGCTTTCAATATTTGTTGTCAATAAATTTTAACGGATTTTTTTGTCAACTCTATTACAGAAAACACCAGTCGCCGAGAGACCTGTACCAGAGGTAAGGCACGCTTTGTAAAATTTTCACACAACAAATACTTGGGATATTTCTTGTCAGTGCATATTATCTGACATTTTGTCATTCTTATTACAGCAAAGGCCAGTCGCAGCAGAGGTAAGGAACAAAACTTTTATACGGCAACTTCGATTAAAAGTGATTGGAATGCTCTTGTAAACGGGAGGCGAGCAGGAAAGGGTTATGCATAACTTTTGACGATGCTCAGCAAAAAGTATGCGCAAATACAATAGTGAAATGGATATAACGAACTGAGGGTAAAGTGTAAACTTTTTGTTGGACGAAAAAATAATTCTCACACATATTGTCAGACAATGCACTACAAAATCCATGCAAGTCAAATCTGTGCCTAAATGCATTTAGAACTGAAGTAAACTGTCGCGGTTTTGTCGCCAGAGCTCGTACTGATTTCTCCTGCTCTTCATCTAAAAACTTGAACGGGAGCGTCCCCAACTCAAGTGACAAAGTGATAAACGAATAGCATCATAGCATTGCAACACCTCTAAATTCTAGCAAATTGCAGACAGTTGGTTAATCATGACGTAGCGTGCACGACTCCGCTCTAATCATTTCTTCATCTCCATAAAAAGCTAATTAATATACTGTGAATTGTTTTTTATATCACAATGGCATACCGGCAGCTGCGACGTCCACATACTAATAACTACTGTTTATAATGGACACGGAAGTGATGCGGGGGTTTTGCTCAGATTTAATTATTGTACACAGTTTTACGATTAATCTAATGTTACAACACGCGGAATAACTCAACAAATCAACATGGCCCTTCTCCCGGCATCTGCGTCCGCTTTTCTAAAGTCTGAAGCGGTTCGCGATCCGGAAGACCTTTTAGTCGCCTTGCGACAGGCAAGAGGTACCGTAAGTTGTATTCTGGGTCCCTGTAACATGTCACATGAGTAAGGACTCATATGTAGAATACCGCTCCTGCCTTCGACGCGCTATTATCCACGCCATATATGTATATGGTTGCAAAAAAACAAGAACAAGATGCATTATGTATCAAACATTTCACTTTTTCATGTACTTGTATATTACCTAAGCGTAAAATAATGTGAACTTTTTTTTTATAATATATTTTCATTTTTAGGAGTGTGGGGTGCCGATTCAAAATGCTATTCCACTGGTGGTTAACGGGAAGCCCACGTTGGAGGGACAGTGGCCTTGGCATATAGCCTTATATCATACACAGGTAAATTATTATACCGTCCAATTATTATTTTTCATTTTCACGCCCATATTCCACTAACAAGTAGGCAGAGGACGCTCCCACTATCCATCTTGATCATCTAATTCTAGCTTACAGCCTACATTAAATTAGATAATTTACACCCACTAACCCGTGCCCATAATTCCAAATATTTGTCCTAAATGGAAATAGAGTCTACAAACCTCGGGCCAGCAATCAGGCTCACTAAGCACTGGAGCAACAGGACTGACAAACAAATGTGCTTCTATCTGAAATCTACCAGAAAGTTAAGAAGTGGGACGTCAAAAAAAGTTTCCACCAAGCCAGAGATTGCATTGGAAATTTTGATCTAAAATTTAGGGTGAGCTGCCACCTTAAGCTTACCTGGAGCTCTATGACATGGAGTTCTTCAAGAAAAGCAGAAGAAGAGCTCTCCTTCAAAGCCGGCAAAGCAATGGCCACGCCTCGTGTATTTTAAATGTCCATAAGCGACTGGAACAACTTACCATCAGTCAAGTGGTCCGCCTGCTTGTTTACAAGACTCATTAAAAAATACCAAGGAATTATTAATGAACTCTTCTTTAGCTAAACATATGAGACGCATTTTGAAGTTGGATATGTACCGACTATTTATTGTCTTTCAGAAGTTGAACAGTGTGTACGTGTGCGGAGGGACCCTCGTGACAAAGGAGCACGTGATCACTGCGGCCCACTGCGTCACAGCACGTCAAAGCACGCGCAAGATCAATCCAAACACCCTAACAGTACACCTTGGGAAGCGTAATTTGAGAATTTCCGATGATGGTGCGCAGATACGATTTGTAAGTAAAATAGACGGATAACTTTATCTTATTAAAAATCCTATAGATAGTACAAGTACTCCGGTTATTAACTTGAAAGGAGAATTGAACTCGGCATTACCGTTCTTGCAAGCATTCCACTGAAAAGCCGATGTGGTCAATTGCATATCAAAGTGACAAATAGGTATATAGGTATGTACATATATATCACTTTCTTTACTGCCGCCACCACGGCATCATTTAATTTACTTTGTCACCATCAACAACTCTCCTGTCGTCTCGGCGAAAATTCCCAATCTGAATTTGAATGAAAACTAGCTAAATGCGTGTTTGCAGATTATACGCACTTTAAAAACTTTATTATCGTAGCACTCTTCTTGACTGTCTCGTTGGTCGAGCAATTGCAAGCGCGACTGCTGGTCAACATATCCTTGGTTCCTCGAGTCGGCCAAAGCGTTATTTGGATTTTCTAACTTGAAGTTTCTAGTAGCAGCACGAGGCCTGAATTTTTGCTCAGTGTGTCGTAATAAATTCTCCACGAATTCCATGGTGGGACGCGAACTCGCCTACCGCTTCTGGGAAATGCAGGCGTGATATTATGTAGCAACTCAAATTGTATGAATTCGGCTATATCTACGCTTTGCAAGTCTGGGTGTCTATAAACTTAATATTTCTCATTCTGAAAGAAGACCCTTGACCAATTTTGCAAAAAGATAAAACAGATTGTTAATGACGTTGTTCAATGAATGGCAAAATAACATTACCTTCCAGGTTCGCTCAATCAAAGTGCACCCTCAGTACAATGCAACCGTCTACCAAATGGATGTAAGTGTTCTAAAACTCAAAGAACCAGCACAGTACACGGATTACGTGAGAACCTGCTGCCTGTGGCCAGAAAACTTAGTTGACCTTAACAATGTGATTGGGAGGAAGGGTACCGTAAGTTTTTTATTTTTATTATTTTAAAGATAATATAATCCATGATCGTCAACGCAAATGATGTAAATATTAATAGCTATAAATGTTCCAGGCGGTTGGATGGGGTTTCGATGGTACAGGATTACCTACAGAAGAACTAGGCTTGATTGAAATGCCCGTTGTTGACCAGGAGACTTGTCTCAGGTCGCAAAGCGAGTCCTTCTCTCGATTAACGTCTGACTACACATACTGTGCTGGATCTAGAGACGGTAAGGTTTAAAGTTAATCTTTTCACAGACAGTAAAGTTTAAATTCAATCAATTCAGAGACAGTAAGGTTTAAAGTCAAACGATTCAAAGACGGAAAGGATTAAAGTCAATCGGTAAAAGTGATTAACGGTAGTAGAGACCGATATTGAAAATAGAGTCAGTTATATTTATCAGTGCTCTATAGAGTTTTTGTTAAGTACGTATTTAACGATCATCCAGTCTACCTGATGGTATATGGTCACTCCAGCCATCCACCACTACAGTGCACCACTGCTCAAAAATAATATTGAACCATTTAGATGCGAAGAGCTGAAGATCGAGCTCAGTAGCGTGCTATTAGAGACGTCTATGTCCAGCAGTGGACGGGAACAGAATGATGATAATTAGAGAACAATATCAGAAGCTTTTCATAGGAAGATACTAGGTGTTTTAGGATGTACTCCTACCACGAAATACGTAAACATAAAGCTATAAAAAAAGTCGTATCATTTGTTGTTGAATTTAAGTAGTTTGTAATTGCTTTTAATATTTCCAGGTAGTTCTGTGTGCAACGGGGACAGCGGTGGCGGCATGGTGTTCAACCTGAACGGAAGATGGTACCTTCGAGGTTTGGTCTCTGTATCTCTTGCCCGGCATGGGGAGTCCAGGTGCGATGTCACGAACTATGTGATATTCACGGATCTTGCCAAACTGTTGCCCTGGATACTAGATCAGATCGAATAATGGACTTAGAAACGCCCTAAAATTAGGCTGCGTAATTTTCTAATTCAACGTGTTGTTTTATTAGGAAACCCTATTAATACGTTAATACATACTATACATTTATCGTAAGTGAACTTTTTGTCCGTCCAAAAATGCTCAATTAAATACATTTTAAAGAATTTTTATTTCCATTTATTTGTGTAATGGTGAGTACCGGCGACACCAGCACCGGCGTTAGGGTAATATTAATGATAAAATCATTTCTAGCATTCGCTAAAGTTTTGTGGTTTCTTGAAAATGTCATCAGTCACTTTATCAAGATCACAGATAAAACGTGGGAGTGTACTACACTCTGCCTACCCCTTGGGGATTTACAGGCGTGATGTTGCGTTAGATAAAAGAATAACCTTGGTAAAAGTAAATAAATGTATGTACTACACGGTCCCTCATGACATCATGTCGATCATGGCAAAACATGTTTAATTACAGTGTATATTAATAATATGTTTACCTAAATGATTTGGGTTTAGTATCGTTTCAATGTCGATATGTTTTTAGTATATGTATATATAATATACATATATACAATTGTATACAAATCAAGAAAGCGTTTATATGCGTCACGTATCTATATAATTTAACTAGCTACTTCGAAGCTTTAGTAAAGAAGAAAATTGATGAAAAACGTTAGACATGGAAATTTACAAAAAATATATGTCTACTGGGCCACAAAAACCTCCGCGAGAACAGAGGTTTTTGTGGTACCTAATAACTAACCCACGGGGCACAACTGGTATTTGTATAGAAACGTATGAATTGCCGATTATAATTCCTCAATATCTCTGTACTGTACTGTGAACTGTAAATATAGAATAGCCTGTCAATAAAAATAGTCTTAGTCGTTAAAAATGGCCTCACCTGCGTCTTGAACGGCATTAAGCAAAATAAACCGTAATAGCACTACCATTATACGTATAAAGCATAGTCAAAAATCTGCTAACAGTCAGAGAATAAATAAAACAAGCCAAATTCAATATTAAAATAAAATTTAATTAATAACAAAAATAAAAATGAGCTACATACGTACTCTGTATTTGTAGAGCTACTTTGTATACATAACGAATTATATCTCACTTACTCATTATTAATGTTTGTCCATCTATTATAAGATAGACTCTAGCAGTCTAATAGGTCTATATTCTCAATGAATAAAACAGTGACAGCTAAAACAGGTCTCCTATAGACTTGTATACCCAAGGGCTGAATTATAACGATGAAAATGTTTATCAACACCATCATCAGCCTGTCTCAGTCCAAAGCTGGACATAAGCATACTCTTTGAAGGTTTGATAGACAAAAAGTAATGAATATTCTTTGGAAAATAAATAAAATATATTTGAGCAACCTAAATATGAATGTGACATCTAGGATTTAACATGTTAAATACAACGATGCTTGTCATATTATCAAATATCAAACCTAACCAACATTTCGAGTTTCTGCGAAACACAATGTTTGCAATAGAGCTTTAAGAATCGAGACTCGGCAAAAATAGACGAGCAAAATCAAAGAATAATAGAAGAGAGAGCACCTCGTTGTAGAGTGATAGCTTTAAACTATCACGAAGTAGCTCAAATGTTAGGCATAACAGAATTCCAAAAATGAGACACGCTTCACTCAACTATATTGTAGCACTAGCAACATTGAACTACCGAACCAATCACATGTCACTCCTAAAATCAATCAAACATTTGCTACGCTCGCGCCAACTGTTCTTATATGCATAATTATAAATTTACGTTTCGACACTGTAATGGACACTTCGTTCGATTTATGAATTTGAAATCAGTTGTAACGAATAATGAAATTCACCGGAACCAATGACGACCTGTGACGTCACAAGCTACGCTAACCAATCAAAATATAGCAATGATGAGTGAGTGAGATGAACTTTTATATTCAAATCGTTTGAAAAAAGAACAATAATACATACGACTCGCCCCACAATAGCCTTCATCTTGTAAAATTATACACATACATACATATTATTTGTGGCCAGAATAATTAGAAGAGCTAAAAGAATTAAAACTAATGTCTCCCGTAAAAAAAATATATATATATTTACTCGTATGGACATCAACTCAAATAATCGAAAACAAATAGTGACGTGTGAACAATCCTTTTTAAATATATGAATAGTAAAAAATTGGGATGTTGAGATTCCTTCAAATTACCAATAAACATATTTTACAATAGACGGTGCAGAGTTGTAGACCTCTACCACCTGTAAGACAACACATCCTGTAACATTAGACGTTCCGGTCTGGAATAGCAACGAATTCACTATTACATTTGTCTATGGTAAGCAGACGTTGATGTCATAATGACATAAATGACAAGACATTTAAAAAGAATTGTTACGTCCATGTAAACGATACTTTAACACGCATGAGCGGTGATCTAACTAAAACTTCATAACGACAACAATAATGATAATAATAATTAATTACACAGAAAAAGTAAAAGTCACTGCTCGGGTTAAAAAAAAAATGAAAAAAAAATCGAATAAAACTGTACAAACGCAAACCACTTCCAATATATACAGACAAAAAAGTTCATTCGTTTGAACAAAAAAAAATAAAAAAAAACACCTTCAAACAAACAACCTAACGTATTTATTCAATAATTATCCATTCGCTAATCTATCAACGAAAACGCAATGTACAGTCGAGGCGACAAGTAAAAATATAAGGAAAAGCACGATACCAGTGAAAAACTACTCTTGTGGATGACACTACGATTACCTTGCAACGATCCAATTCGATATTTTTAGTGAGTTACGCGTAATTTCTTCCTGTACATATCGATAATACTTACACATGTATAATTTATACGTACATATATCTCTGTTAGGTCACTTTCAGACATGCTAATTGTTATAAAATTCACATGTTTTGTTTTCTCTGTTTTATATTCAAATTGTACAAGACTTCATACGTCCCGTACGCGCGGCACAAAGAGAAAAAAATCTAAGAAAACGTCTTGCCGCCGTTCTTATACAATCACCATACATTTAACTATTTGGATTATTGCAAAAATCTTCAAAAATGTGTATATAAATAGCCGCTTAGAAAATCTACTAAAATCCCAATGAGTCGGAAACGGTTCACGATTGAGATGGTAGCCGTCAGCATAAGCATAGCATTAAAACATTCCTTTCAAAGCCAACAACATGTTTACACATCTTTAAGCAATATAACCGCTTCTTTTGCTATTACTTCGAGAAATAAAAAAACGCCTCGTCTGTAATTCGCCTAAACACGTAACCGCATTATCACACCCAGTGTACTACAACTATTTACATACAACGAACACATAATTTATAAAAACAAAAATTTTTAATTACCAAAATAAAACATTTCACCATTATTCTTGTTTTATTACATATTATGGTGGCTTTGTTTTTAAGGGAATTTACACACAAGGCGTGACAGCCCTTTCAATAATTCTACAATGTATACGTGCGGCTGTCATGACATTTTGTTACTAACGGTAAATATCCTTAAAAATATCATTAGGAATTTCTGTACAGTTGCAACAAGGTCATCCATATTTGACGCTGGAAATTGTTTTAAGCCCGCAAGACTGTTAAAACATATTTCCAACTACCAGCAATGAGTCATATTTGACGCCCGATTTATTTGGTTTCATAACAACTAAAATAATTATTAACTAGCTAAAAATGCAAAAATTTTTTGACGCGTCCCGCGTAATTTACACATTGTGACGTTAGATGGCGTTATTTCTATTCAACCTTCTGTACTTATTTCAACGCTAGATGTCGCTGCTTACATCCACCCAATTATATGAATTTGCCGTTAGAGAACATGAAAACCGTATGTGTAGCCACTGGACATTTTTGAGTATTATCCCAAGATAGCTTTCGACTTTCTCAGAAAACATACATGTATAATATTACTAATATTATCATTTTTAGAATCGCAATTTAATAGAACTACATTTAATACGTCTGTTGAATTGAAAGTGTCCAGACCTTTCTGTTACGGGTCTATCACAAACTATCAAGTCAGGATAACTTGGAATATTCAGACAAGTTTTGAGGCGAATTTCGAGACCTAATACTCGCATTTAAAATGAACCAAACAATAACTTCGTAACAATAATTCGACGCAAAAATTATGAAATTAAAAATAAATACTTGCACGTAAACCTGTTTGGACAACTACATACTTTACACCTGAGTACCACTCTTTTGCCTCTCTCTCATTCTCTCGCTCTCGCTCTCTCTCTCTTTCTCTTTCTCCGACTCCATAAAACAACTGAGACATCAATAAACTCGTTATTTCTCCTCTCCACTAAAAACACATCACATTAACTTATGTACAAGCCGAGATCATCATATCATCATTATTAGTTCCTCTGGAAGCTGATCCTGAAGAGTCAAACCCTACCAGTATGGCGCCGGGCCATTTCTACACCTCTGACCCTTAAAACCATCCCCGTAACCATTACCCCAGGGGAGGTTCCGTCCCCTAGGGGGTCTCGCGTTCCTGATAGGGGTTTGGTATTCCGTGTAACCCTCTCTATTGCATCCCGACCTGCACCCATTTCGGGGTGTGTTTGGATGACTTCCAGACGGGGGTGACCCGAATTGATCCCACTGCTCTGGCATGGAACAGTTGCTGCAACCCCACGCATAGTCACCTGCAATACACATTTGAATGTAGATACATGATAGGACAAAAATGGTAATTAACTATTCTAGAAATCAGATTCCATAACCAAGAACATACGTCCATGTTCTTCAATTGCTGTATTAATTCTCTTGTTTTATTCTATCTTTTCTTATTCTATATTTAAATATTCTGTCAAATTATGACAACGACACGAAAGAGGTTTTATTGTATAATCAGCCAGTACTATCTAACACAACCTATGAGATATTTTTTTTAGTAAAATGAAATGGAAAATTAAAATGTTTCTAAGACCATACTGTAATACGTACATGTTGTTCCCAGTGATCAATGTAACGTTTTCAATTATAAAAATCAAGTTTTATTAAATACATGACAGTATTTTCTAATAACGATTGCTAATAGTCTAATTTGTAATTTAGAAATGATAATGACGTTGATAAATGGTAATTGCTAATAAAAAAATAATGTAATAGTAATAAATCAAATTATCAATTTCATAAAATGTAATAAAATCATTAGTGATTACATTCCCTACAGAGCACGCTAAATTTAAAAAGAATTATAAAAGTCTAATTTATAGTCAAGTTTCATTGACTTTAACACATAATTCGTTCGAAAAAAAGTCTATAATTGAATCATTTTTTCAGTACATTACACTTAGGTGTTATAAAAATTGGGTAGAACAAAATAATTTCAGTTTTTACACATCTCACTCGTTTACCGCTTCGTGAATATAACATCTAAAGTCACTTGTAGAGTGCACGAAGGTATTAGTGAGATAGACGATACGGGTTATTGGTGATAGCAGTAGTGGCAGTAGACGTAGAAGCAGTAGCAGTAGTGCTAGTAGTACTAGTAGTAGAATCGGAAATTTGAAAGGCAATGTGCGTAGAAGAGGGACAAAAAACAGAAACGTAAATAATGTTCAATATGTTTATTTTTTACATGACTACGTTTTGGCCAGAATTTGGAAGAATACTTTTTCGTCCTCTCGTTCATAGTGAATACAATTCAACGTTTTGAAATTATACAGAGTCAAAATATATTTTTTGGTATCGTGAAATATAAGAGTATAAGTGAATAAGAGAATACAAGGTGCATGAGGACATTTTTGAAAAATCAAAAAATTGCAATCATCATAATATGTGACGAGACAAAAAACCTTCACACACCTGAAGTTTATTAATGCAAATAAAAAATATATTCTATTTATCACATTACGAAGAAACACAGACAACACAAGGCATAATCGACGTTAATATATTAACGTATATATATATAACTCTTAGTTATTAAATATACTCTGTTAATTATTAAACAATAATAATTATTATTATGCAAATAGAAAAATATACTTTGCATTAAATTAAAATATAATAATTAAATCGAATACATAGAATACTTTATTGAATATAACACGGATATTTAATGTATAAATAATATTAATAATCATTAATTAATGAAGCTTAATTTTATTTATAGCAACATTGTTAATTATTAATTGATACTACAAAAAATGCTAATTATTGAAATAACAAACAATTCCTACGTAATAGAAAATATTTAATCGAATTTACATACGTATGCATATAATCTAATGAGATTCGATTATTTCAACTGTATCAAAGTGAGAGAATCACACACAGAGAGAAGGGAGCAGATAAGAGAATGAGTTGACAAATGAATGATTTTCAGACAACAGACAATTGAACTGGATTGAGATCTGATCTGTTAGAGAGAGTAAGTATTAATTAGCAACAAAACGATCAGTATTAAATGATATTGTAACAAAGACAACAGAAATGAAACTGTACGTGACATTATTCCAGTTAGAACATGTCTGTAAGAGCACAATTACTAATAGACAATACTAAATAAGTAAATAAAATACGCGTCCTATTCGAGGCTGCTAACAAAAATGTTGTCAATCATGAGGACTGAAACAATCAGCGTCAAGTATAAACCAAACACTAAATTGTTTCCCTAACAACTGCCACAATTAAAATAGTTGTAACCGTTAGTCTTATTTTGATTCGAAGTCGCCATTTGGACAATAAACTTGGTAATCCGCGGGCCTCGAGCTAAACCTCGGCAGTTATTCCATTCCATTCCATATATTAAATAGATTCAACGAAATTGTAACCACGGAATCTTGCTATTATGTGCCTACATAAACTCGTATATCAGAAAACTAATACATTCTAATAAAAGGTATTATAAATCTATTAAAAAAATATTTTAATCTCAGGTAATTGCATAACTTATATATATTATTTCATATTTAACGGCTACTACAAGCGTGTAATATGGGATCACAGCGTGCAAATAAATAAATCTTTTAATTTAATTGCTTGTAGTGGCATACTTACACGCTTGTTATTCGAACCCGTAAAACATAAAGCATTTAAAAAGCCGACGTCAATATTAATATAATATAATTAATTATACCTAAAGCTAAATAACTAAACACAATAAACCTATTAGAGTATTTTTAATGAGCGAGCAATTTTGTAAAATATAAAATATTCCCAAGGAAAAAATTAAAATATGAAACTAAAAATTGAAAAAACAAAATAGTACGGAGCTACTTTTAAGACTAAACTTAATTATTAAATAGTTATATTAAAGCAAGTTTAAAATCTGTCTCGTGAAATGAATGCGAAATAAAAAATAAAATTCAAAGGCGAGTTTTATTATAATACGAAACTATTCTTCAGAACTAACTAGTTGCAGTCTGTTTTTGCACATTTAATTAGGCCTGACTGCGACCGCTATTAAACTTAACATAAATATTACTAGAAAATATACGAATTTACGTAACAAATTTATTTTTTATATCACTGTGTGATATAATTCATCGGCGACATGCTGAATATAGGTATCTATTCTAGGTATGATTCCCCTATGCATCTATATCTGTCTCTCTGTCCGTATCCCTCACGATACTTAAAATATTACCTTAGGGTTTCAGCATCAGTTGTAATTGTAAAATGATATTAAATTTTACATTATTATGATTAACATTATAACCTTATTGTAATGCCAAATTTAGTATCACGAAATTAAATTATTTAATTCCACACGCATTAAACATCACCCAATCAGTTAAACATCAAGTCATTAACGATCTACCCAAACTTAACAAATAGCAGCTAATCGTTATTCAATTAATTCATGTAATTAAATAACTACTCGTCTTTTATATCCCCAATATTTTATAAAGAGAAAATATAAATGTCGATAGAATTTAACATTAAGAAAGTGGAAGCATAAGTTACAATGAGAAAATGAGTGACCATGGAGTCTCGTTAGTACCGTTCCTTAGAAAATACACGTTATTAGGCACAATTCACATTTGAAACTATCTCTAGCACATTAGACCTACACGCCGTGTTAAATAAGAATGTCCGCCGTCAACAATAGCAACACAGACAGCTGACGTTTCCATTCAATAACAATACAACCGCAGGCCAATAAGTGAATTAATTCGACCCGTAAGTATATACCTATTTCAATAATCCATCAATCATTTTCACTTATATTTAATTGAATAATAAATTTATTAAAATATCAACATAATGCCAACAGCGGACCGTCTTACGAAACAATAATTATTTTAGCTACATTCCTTGTAATAAATATGTTATTTTATAATACAGTTATAAATTTCATAGATTAATCAATTTATTTACCTAATTTTAGATACCTAAAAAGGGACTAAAAGTCGCATGATGAGTGTCAGGAAATCACAAAACGAATAATGTTCGATAATTCTAAAAAAATTAATAATAACGTAGTAAAATAACTCTATTAAATTAACAATAACAGGTAAGTTCGACGCAAACTGTAAAAGAAATAGCAGAAAACTACTTTTTTTCGAAGAAACTATTTTTTTTAGGAAATATAATTATGTCATAAATCTTTTTCGTAAATTCTATGAACTTCTTAATCGGCTTATAATAACTTCCTTGACACTCATCACATACATATAGAAACTGTGCTCAGGAACAGTTCAAAGTACAAGAACAACTCGTATAGACTCCAATAAATCTACTGAACGTTCGAATCACCGTTACATTATATTGTCACTGTAACGAGTCGAGTCACAATAAACTTGTTTCAATGAGAAAAACGTATGGATACCACATATGGATATTTTTAGACTTTTGTTTTTGTGTATGAGATTCGTTTTACAGGATAAATATGAGACTAGTTAGTTACGATAGAGGAGCAAAGATGTTCCTTTAAATATACAAATGTATCCCAGTCTAACACATGAAACATAAATAAATTGATAATAAAGTATACAAAACCTTACACACCACCATAGACACGAGTTTCTCTTAACGGAGCAACATCACATAAGGTACTAATATAGATAACACAAATAGTTCGCGGCAACAGATAACAACAGCGTTCAAACACCTGGCGACGGTGAAGATAGACTGACTCGAGATTTAGTTAGGCACGTCAAAACTAGTTTGAATCAAAAACATTCGAAGCAAACGTATAACAAACGTAGCTAAAAATTTATCCGAGTGCATTATTAGAAACTTCTATCGGGTTAAATTATTAACGAATCTTGAAAATTCTAGAACAATCGATATATAAAATTGAACAGGCTCACTGTGACTCCACTCTTAAATCTCAACAACACCCCAAATCGAACACAAGTGTACAATAAGAGATCTACTCGTACATACATACATTGTATAACTAATAACATTGTACAACTAAATAGTTTGTTTATATTATACAAAAACTTTATTTTATTAAGACTAATGAAATCTATGCCCGGAAACGAATAGTTGGCATTTATCTCTTAATTTCAGAACGGAATTAAATCGTAGTTGTTGAGCTTTTCAAATCAATTATTATCATTTAGGCAGTCACAAGGCTTTAAGTATCATAATTAAGATTATTTCCCGTTACATTAATTAATTATTATAGGAATGGTTAAAATTTACTCATAATAATTTTTAAGCTTTTTAGGATAGGCTCATTCATAGGGTTTTTTTAGTGTAATTTTTAATTTGAAAAATGTTGATAGTCTGTCCATTTGACAAGTTTATTAGTTAAAAAAAATTGTGTGCTTTGTCAAAGTGATTACTAAACATATTTCCGCCCCTAAACTCTAAAAGTAACACCCACTATCCGAAGCCGGGCTGTATAGAAAATAAATCTCTTCATAAATAGTTAAGGAAAATAGAATCTAAGTAAGAAATATAACATTTATTTCAACAGGCGGCTAAGAATTTCAAATCAGTAAGCTTAAGAATGTGGATAGAGTATGGAGTTTTTACTTAAATACTAATAAAGGTGCTTTTAGAATATAAAGGTAGCCGATGCGTGAATGCACGGTAATATAGAAAAATACAATAACATAGATTCGTCTAGAAACTACTGATATCCCAAAGCGGGAATCGTGCCGAGATAAGGAGAACAGGGAATGATGTATGAAAAGGTTTTCAACAAGCTGACTAGTGCTGTAACCACCCAGGGACATCTTTCCCAAAAAAGATTGGTTTTCAAAACAATACAATTTAATCACGAATCAGCTACGTTAAAAATAAATAGCAATATTATAGCTATAATTTATTATTACAACAATATCTATATAATGTTTTTATGTATAATTAATAACACGACGAAGCGAATCCAACACCTATATTAAATGCTGTTTAACAGACGAATACAATCTATTGAGCACATGTGTGTTTCATAAGCAAATATTGGTTGAAATACGACCGATTATACAATAGAAAATGTATAATTACAACAAATGTCACATACTTAATTTTATTCATAAGACAATCATGTAATGGTATCAATTGAGTTATATACTACGATTACGATTCGAACACTATTTATTGTATATTTATGAGAAGATTATACAAAATATGATTCGCGTGCAATGCAGTGTTTCAATGTATAATCAGACGTATCTCGATTAGAAATTAATAAATTGACATTTGCACAACTTATGTTACGGTGAATTCTTACGGCACGGATTATCACAGCCGCACCATATCAATTTGCCTGAATGTGGACGAATACATCGATAGAGGTATATAGAGTTTAGCAACGCGGTACTAACATTCCACATTGTTTTATATACACAATGTCCATGATATCACACGCCGTAAGAACACACAAATGGAAATCATAATTTCGTTACAATGACGAAACAAAAACACCCTACTTATACACTAAAACATGGTATCAGAATTTCGTCATAAAACAATTATACATGTGAACATCGAATTTGAAAATATATTCTAAGTACATAGTTGCTTTTCACATCTCCGGTCACCATAACAAGAGCAAATTCTATGGGCTTCTAAAAATTTTCTCTAGAACATTCTAACGCTTATTTAACAGTGGAATTTGTGCCGAGACAGGGTCCCTTAGTTTTAATTAATTATTTATTTATAATTTAGGAAATAAGTGTTCACACTCACTTTCAGCAAACAACTGTCTAAACACTGGCCGGCCAATCGTATTAAATATTCGAACTTTATAATCGTTTGCATTATTAAAAATCAAGTAATACACGAGTAATAATAAAATAATAATATACACCATTTAATCATTTTTAATAGTGTAATATTTATTTTGTAGAAGAAAAGCATTAACTTCAATGTCTGTCTGCCAGTTTAGAATTTTTCTTAGGAATCCGGACAGGCAGGTTTGTCTGAAGTGAGAGATTGTTTCTAGGCCGTGTACTCTATCTCTATAATATACTACATATCAACGGCTTTAAGTAAAAATCCCAGAGCGACACCGCAAAGTCTTTAATACACCATAATAAAACCGAAAATGAAAATATCTTAATAGGTTTATTTTAGTATGAAAAATATGACGTCAGTTACTGTATAATCAGCAGTTTTAGGTACTTCATTATCAGGCTGGAACGCATCATTGAAAATATTCCCAAAAATTCATACGAACTACTTCGAAACTGAACTAATATAATGAAACTCGCCACTGGTGATTTTAATGTGTTACATATTTGGCGTGTGTGTGTGTGTGTGTTATACACACATGGCCGCTACTTAACTCATATTTTAAAACACAGAATCACACACGACCAGAAATGCCTCGGTTATAACCTATAATGAAGTTTTCTCGGTGACTAATAAAGATAAATACAAAAAAAACTATTTCGAAAATATTATCACGTTACTTCTACGTTTTATATATTACTCCATCCAACGCTCAAGACGAAACGATCGCACATCACACCTCAATTATTATTATTAATATCATACTTTTATCAAATCTAGTAAAATATAACGCGTACGGAACGCGCACGGAGCCAGAAGACATCGCGGTATAAAACCGTATCAGCGTGTTGTACTGTGACATCTATGGTGAGCGTATAGTACCGTACTAGGCGTAATAACGCAGCGTTTCGACGCAGCGTTCTGACGCAGCTAAGACGTTCCCACATTTTTTCATAAGATTATATACAGCTACGAGACGGTATTGTGTTTATACTATTTGAGCACATCTCACAGTAGGCTACACAAAAGCTCGAATCAACCCAGTATTAATTATAGATGGTAATATTTTAAAAGAATTTCATCAACGGTTTGGCAATCGGATACAATGTCAATTTATATAAAACAATGAATGATGCCCATCTGAATAGAACATTTTATAGAAAAAATCCTCTCTTACCACCCCACAATCACTCCACCACGCCACACCACTCAATCCCTCGCTGGGTATGCTACGAGAGCAATAAATTCACTATACTATAAGATAACAATTCGAACAAATAAGATCATTTACGGACCATACTCCATTATGATTACCATGTCTCTGCCGTGAAACAATCATACAAATACTAGCAGACTCGATATATTATATTATTCAATATAGTCTTCACGTCAGGTTTGGATAGAGATATTTAACACTCGACACTCTCTGCCTGCCCGCAAGGTCCCTGACGGTATCACATAATCATAACAATAAAAATAGTCTTGACCTAAGCATCGTTGTAAGTTTTGATCACCAAATATTTGTAGCTACATGCGAAAACGGCCTTAAAATCTCATAGACTTCCTTAAGCTTGTCTCCAGTTTACAACACGCTGTATAACGCAACGCCATTGACGCCTTTGAACGCGACCTATTTACCGGACATTTATATTACGAGTCATTTTTACTTTTACTCCCAACAAACTGATTTATTTTATTAACACTTCTCAGTCTAGACGCGACATTAGTTTTTTTTTGTGAACAATTTTCAGCCACTACAATGGGCTAGGATGTAATTATCATATCATTTTCTTTAATATAACTGGCAACTAAAAATGTTCACAAAACTGGCAAGCCAGAGACACGATTTACACTAGAATATAGCTATCATAGATTATAATAATTACATTAATTTATTATTTTATATAACATCTTAGTTTTAAATAAGAAGCATTAGGATTTTAACAACGGTAAGGGTTCTAGAAGCAAATTAACAGTAACATTATCTCGGGTAAGCGTTCTGAAATGTCACCATCGGAAATAACTTTACATGCGGACAATTCCAGCTACGCCTCAGTTAAATAAATACGCAGCTTTTTATCATTCATTTGTGTGTCGGCCGAAGCACTAGGAAAACACGCAGTATACAAAAGCACTGCTGTTTTACGTCACCGATAGGTTTGACATCAGTGTTGCCACAATCAAACTGTTAAAAAGCTGATTTGGATCTTTCACAAGGTTATGTCTTCCAAAAATTTTCATTCTTTAGTCGAACAGTCAGGTATATACATATTCTGCAAAATTACCCACGCACACCATTATGTGGGTAGTCATAAAAACTCACTACCCACACATGGTGCATGTAAGAATTGAATTCTACGAACCAACGGCCAAGTTAACTATTTAAATTCCAGAACACCCCCCAACCGAACCGCTAAACACTATCTAACCGGACACCGCGCACAATACAATACAACACAACACAACACTAACAATACAAAAGGAACGTCCGTGCCGCCTATATCCTGGTATCGGTGAGGCGGAACTTCTTGCAGTACAGCCCTTTTCAAAACTGACGGTAGTGGGCCGCGTAGGCCGGCGGCGCGAACGCGTCGCGGCGCGGGCCGCGCGCGCCGCCCGCCGCGTGCGGCCCGTAGCCGGCGTACTCGGGCCGGCTGTGGATCATGTCCAGCTGGTCTAGGCTGTGGTGGCGGTGCGGATAGTGCATCGACGCTGTGTCCCGGGCAGCGTGCGAAATTTCATTGGGAGGTCTTTTTAAAGCGTCGTGTGTTAACACCTATTACACATACATGTCAACCTGACCGCCTTGTGCGAGTACACTGTTCGTTATTATTGTGTGACTTTTGGTAGCTTGTTTGGTATATATGTATATATACATGTGTCTGTAAGACAAGATTAAAAGTCGATGGATAATAACTGTTTTGGTATGATAAATATCTATTTCGTTATAGGATAACACAGATTGACTTCCATCACTTCGTGGCGGTATTCATGACAGATTCTACTAAACTAGATATAAATTAATCATAATATATTACCTCTATTATGATGGAACCCCGCAGCCCATCCAGCGTAGTAAGCCGCTTTCTGCTTTCCATGCTCCTCCGCTACCTTCAAAAATTATTTATACATTAAATATCAAAGGCATAATAAAAACATAAAAAACTCCAATCTCCGGTTTTAAAATTTTACATCAGACATAAAAGAAAAAAAAAAGAAAAAATGCGGGTAGTTAAAAAAAACGTTATACACAACAAACAATCTTTAATTTATGGTGTAAGATTAATGATTCTGATGTTAATTCCAATGAGAAATCGTATACCACACAACAGTAACAACACAATCACGAACGCCAACAAACAACAGAGAAAACAAAGGTGTACAATACGTACACATGCACAGTAGTAACTTTATAATTGGTAGTTGGTAACTAGCATTACAAAACTAATAGGAAAAATGTAAAACGTTTAAGAAATAATCAAAAAATGTGTTAAAACCGTACTAAAGAGGCAGAAGAATCTTGGTAGACGTCGATAGAACCTTGTCTAATCCAAGCATTAGTACGATCAAAATGAGTTCAATGTAATAACCTAGCAATTTATCTATAACCGTCCTACAATACATCAGCCCTATTTGGTTCTGTATATAGATGTCATGACGTGTGGTTAACCTACAAGCTAGTTGGGTAACTATTTTATAAAAAGGACAACTCTAACAAGCAAACACGATATCCAATAACTAAAAACATAAAAACAAAATCTCACCGAAAAAAGCGTGAAATATACAAAAAAAAACAACATGTCATGTAATAATTATTAATAGTAACAAGTATTTGGACAACAAAACAGAAAACAGGTAAGACGAATTTGCCCAGAACGTTTATTTATCATTAAAATAAAAAAACTTAGAAACATTGTTCAAACTCGAAAAGTTTCTAATATGCATCGCCTTATTTTAATGACGCTTTTTATTCCGTCCTTTGTCATCTGCACTGGACATGCACTTTTTGTGATTTTCCTTGTTATTTAGCTAGGTATATTTTTAACTTATCACGAATCAGATGAGTTCTCTTCTATCTAAGCCCTTTCCCCGTCCCTATCTATCCCTAACTCTCCTTCTATTAGCTCCCCTCTAATTCATTTTTCCCCCTATCTGATAGAACTTCCCCATCCCCATTCTCCCGCTTTTCCCCCTTCCTGCCCATGTCCCCTAATCTGCTAAAATCTAAAAACAACTGTCCCTCCAACAAATATCTCAGAAATTACTGTCGGTACTAATTTCATGCAAGTTCTATTTAAATCAACACATTGCGTAATCGTAGAAACAACCTAACAAGCCACACTGAGATCTCAAACCACACATAACCCTTTCCAAACACTGTCTCAAGCAACAAGCCATCAAGACCAATGCCAAAGAGGCAAATGTAAAATGAACAACGATGAAGCAACATTGGCACCGAACGCAGTTTACCATGCTGACCCAATGTGTCATGAAGCTGCCATAGAGCATAAAATGGAGAACTCCATGGTTTGTTCGTAATGTTTTCCCTCACTGTTATAGCAAATGATATTTAAATTGGAAACTAACCTAACTTTGATAAGTCAGTAAAGAAAGGAGTTGAGTGCCAGGACAGAACCTCGAACTCCTAGAACATGACATTTTCAATTGATTTCTTGGTGTTTATTATGCAATGATAAAACCAGTCCTAGATAATGATTGGTCTATTTGGACCTTGACTATAGATTAATCTGCAAAAGCCATACAGATTATTCTATTTTGAATTACGCAGATAGGCAATTGAAATGGTTAATTGATTGACTAGTGCTATTATAACCTAATTGTTTTGATAGCAGGCAATGACGATTTATAGCCAGGCAACACAATAATTAATAGCCAATGGACCGCGACCACATCCCGAACCTAAGTACACTGATCATTTTAAAAAGCATATTACGATCGATCTTTCGGTCAATGGATCATCAATTGATCGAGTCCAAACGATCGTTCGGGTGGTCCAAACGATTCACAGAGTGGTCCAAGCGATCGATTGAATGGTCTAAACGATCCATTGAGTGATTCGAACGATCGATCGAGCAACTGAGCGGCGTACACGGGCGACGGACGATCTAGCCTTGACGGCTAGGCGACAAGCGAAGCGCACCAAGGGATCGGCGTGCAGGCGCAGGCGGGCGGCGCGCAGGCTGGCGGCCGCGCGCTCGCCCGCCGCCGGCCACGCCCGCGCCCGCCCCCCGCACCCCTGCGCACATGCAACAACGCACCCACAGTTTTATATGTACCTGCGTTCTGTGTCTATCGACCTATCTATCGGCTTCAATATAAGCTAGATCGCCGCTTACCATCCACATCAATGAATACCGTATGTGTTTTCTAAACACATCTGAGATTCTATCTCAATATGAGCAAACCTTTTAATGTATCATAATTTTTGACCTAACAACGTCGTTTGACGAAACAGTCCTTCGAATGAATTGTCGTGCTAGACATGTTCAGCCTTCATACTATCACTCTGGTCGCTCGAAACGTCAATAAATTGAAACAAAAACGCAAAAATCTTCCAAGCTGTTAAAAGTGACAACTCCACAGCAGAAAGCAAAAGATTTCGCAAATTCACATAATAGGTATTAAGTAAGGTGGCAATCAAAGCGAATACATCGTTCAGTAAAAGCAAAGACCTGTACATATATACATACATAGATATAAGTAAACTAAGGCTAATTAACAGCTATTAATGCATACATATCTTGACTAAAAACTAATAATGACAATGGTTTGCGTGATTAAATCTGCGATTAAGATTTATTCAAAAGTTTAACCAACAGTTAAAATATTAGGCAAACAGGATAGTGTCGTGCACTCTCACATTTACGTTTTCACCAGCAACGTTTACGTCCCACTATAGCATAGGCGGTGAGTCTATTCCATAGTGTGACTTCAACGCTCATATATCACGGGTACAAATCCAGCACAAATCCACTACAAGGAATTCCAGGTTAAATAAACCTTTATTGTTAAATTAATACATAACAATAATAAAAATCAACTCTATTTCAGATAAAAAATATGTATAATAGACATACATATATGAAATTATTTCAACAAGACTGAAAATGACAAAAAGAGAACAACAAAAACATCACAGATCTAAATAAAACTGGAAGACACATTAAGGAAAATCAAAATACATCAACAAAAAACAAAAAAATTAACAAAAAAAAACCGAATTCAATGAAAATTATATCGAAAAAAAAATAGTTGTGTAATCTTTATTTTTACAACTTTTATTTAGGATAACATAATGTGTAAATATCGTTACTTTTGGGAGTAGGTATCAGCCAAGGACATACGATATAATTATACGATATAATAGCAATAACTAGCACACGCAACACTAAAAGTGGGTTGTTTTCATACTAAAAAAGAATCTAAAAATATGCTACAATTAAACAAATGCTCTTTATGCAGTTAGCGACTTCGCTGTTACGTCATCACAGCGAGGTGCCTAGTTCATTTCCGCGAGTTATAAGCCAGAAACACCTCGTATAAAGGTAACCCTATATTTCCTATTGGAAAACGTTCGTAACCACAGTTAGATACAGAAAATAAACGTGAGATGTGTGGTCTAAAATTTACTTGTAAATTAGATGAGAAATGTCAATATACTCTGGGATTCTGAATCTAAACCTTAAATGGAAGCTCATTCCCCCTTTCAGACATGCGCAGTAGAAACCAGCATGCTAATTGAGCCTTAGAAGACCACGTGTCTTGTTGATGTGGATGATACCTCATTCTTCAGCGAGTGGTGCGATGGAGGAAAGGCGACACGAGTATATGGTAACCAATTAAATTATTAAATGCATACTTAATCACATACCTTGACGCATAATGGCTCAGTGCCGCCTTCTGGAATGACATTGTTTAACGCTGCTATCGCTTCCTGTGCCTCTTCCCGTTTATCGAATCTGGAACGTGAAACGCACGATCTAAAACGGGAAGGTGATAAACCCAAAGTTTCTTTAAAAAACTGAGCTGGATCCTCCCCTTCAAAATCTTGCAGAAATTTTCTGACTAGAGAGATACAGGTTATTACGAAACACATCTGCAATGTTCTACAATGTTTGAAATAATAGACTAACTAAACCGAACCTAAACGAAACTTCACTTACTTCACTTACTAAAATCTACAATTTATCAAATTAAAACACAAATAATAATACGGCACTTTTATTCTAATGATGAGTACGTATAATAACCAAGAAAATATCAATGGAACCTTCGAGAAAGTTCCTAAAATCTAAATTATCAAGCCGAATTACATCAGCAACAATATTTGATATTGGTGACTCCGATGAATGAAAATCAAAATCGTAAATAGTTACCTCACGAATGCAACACCTCTGGGCGTCCCGCTGTTCTTATCCCTGAGTATATGTTTCTGGACTATCCTGCCGTATTTGCCGAATATCGTCTCCAATTGTTCCTCGGTGATCGCCCGCGGGAGATTAGTTACGTACAGATTCGTGTCTTTTATATCGTCCCCCGACGGTCTGGCGTATGATACCTGCAACATTATGTATATATCTTGAGACCAGGTATTGAGAAAACGTTGACCAGGAGGAAGTGTTCAGGAATATTGATGGTATAAATTCTGAATTTAACAGTATTATGAATTGAACATTTTTCAATGGAAATTTCTAGATTTAAAACCAACACAATGTCGGTTTTGAAGTAGAACATTGTTTCCCTTTTCTTGAATAACCCAATATCATAGCGTTCCAGCAATATCTTAGAAAGAAATTCCAGTTTACACGTCCGTGGTGAAAACTTTCTCGCGACCCAAACTGTTAAGGATCCCCATGAATCCAGTTGATGTGGATGGAACCTCATTTTTTGGCGAGTAATTAGACTAGTAATTTGACTGCATATTGATCTTGGGATTTAGAGCTAAACAAAAAATATCCTCACTTTTAGCCGCTTATTCCTGAGCTGGTATCCGTTGAATGTGTCGATCGCTCTCGCCGCGTCCTCTTCCCGCGCGAAGTTTACAAAACCGAAGCCGTAACTGTAACCAGTCTGTAATCCGATAAACAATTTTAGATTTTTTTGCGTCTTTGTACACACGGGAGTGGAAAAAGTGGCGCAAATTAGGGTAGGCCTATGTCTAGCAATGGACATCTAGAGGCTAATGATGATTGATGATGATGATGATATACACACATTATACAACTTGTGTATATCCTCATTTGTAGGTATTGTTATTATTATATTGTCATGCCAACACCGTTACGGGATAGACAGAGAGTATCGAGTAATAAATATCTCTATCCTTATATACCTGGCGTACTGTTTATACACGAACGTTGGTGTCAGAAACTTCTAACGTCCCCATCTAACAGTATCTGACCTATATATTTGGTAAATATGGAAGAAGCACGGAATATCTTTACTGATAGAGATATTAAGCACCCGGCGGTATCTGCCTACCCCGTCGGGGACCTGGCGTGATGATTTAATTATTGAGCCAATAATTTTTTGGGCACTTCCTTACCTTAAAATCTTTCATAACCCGACAGCTCTCAATAGGCCCAATGGTCATGAACATCGCGTACAGGTCCTTCTCGGTCATCGTCTGAGGTAGGTAATTGACTATGAGGTTCGTCCTGCAGGTGTCCCCGCCCGCGACAGACACACCGCCGCCCTCGGACATGCTGCCCCAGCAACGGCCACCGGAGCCTATCCTACCTCTGTACTGCTGTTGAATTTGCTGGAACCAAATGGAAAAGTACTATATTTAAACAGTAGATATTAGAGGGTGGGTTTCCTTGAACTTTTAATATTATTATAATGGCTAAAAACGTAATATAGAACAACCTCCAGCTAGGTGCAGTTACGATAGACAAAAAGTGGCTGGTAGCGGTTGAAAATGAAGAACTGAAGATCGAGTTCAGTAGCGTGCTATCAGAGGGACCTACATACGTCCAACAGTGGACCGAAACGAGCAGATGATGATGATACTAATAAATGTAATAATAGTTTGCTAAAAGCTGCCATTATATTTAAATTCAAAGAATACACTTAAAAGTAACTGGTTAACCGCTGGAGTGTACTATACTCCTCTGCCT
>DWME01001019.1:0-27594 GCA_018244795.1 Parelbella ahira ahira
AAGTCATTATTACACGCTCTATATTTCATAGCTTCACCTGTATATTTGCTTGTATGTATGTAACTTCACTTTATTATAACCTTTCGGATTTACACGTCAGGATAAACTGGTAAATTGATATGTTAATGATAATTAGCAATTAAAACAAAGTTTTGGCAAAATATTATAAATACATTAATAGGAATTCATTTACTTTGTAGAATATCAATGTAAAGTTTTATGTCGCAATTATATTTTAAACTTTGAACCCTTTATCGTCGCGTAAGAAGTGTTCATAACATTTAAATACTTCACGGGAGGCTGTTGTTGGAATAAATTTAATTTTCAATTTGGTAGTCAAAAATACCAGTTGAACGGTGAAGGATTTCGAGATCTAACTATAAATTAAATATTAATTATCTACATCGTTACGCGGAATTTGGTGACGTTACCCTAAAATTTAAAGTAAAGTTTTAAGCTCTTGTACTTAATTCTAATGGAATGGAGGCCCGAAACTATTATGCAATTAACTGTTTCGAATATAATACCTTACTAATCCCACCTTGATTTTATATTAGCGTTTTAAGTACTTTTCTCTATATTGGACGCTGCAACTGACGATCTATTTAAACGACAATCAATGCGAAAAGCTTGCAGATAAAACCGCATATCGCACAAATACATTTAATAATATATTATTACAATAATACTCTTATATTACAATAATCAAATATTCAAATTTCCGCAGCGGAAGTCGGTCAGGGCGCCATCTTTGTATGGTCGTTTGGCGTGCGTCCCAACAGCGACATTAGCTAATGAAACGCGTTCCGCAAATGAGTGGTGCCGCTGGCAGGGCTGCAGCTTGCATCGGATATGGGGCAGTCTCCAATACTTGAAATGGAGTTCAATAATTACAAACATAACGTAAATATATTTAGTTACAACTAGTTATAACAATGTTAGCAGTTTTTCCGTCGTCTGTTGTCTTCTGGTCTGCCGTAACTCGAGCGTCCAAAACTAATGAATGAAAAATTGTACGACTTAAATTTTTTCTACATACATGTCTTGTAATAAATAAAACGGTTTTAGTTTATTCAAGAGCATGTACTTGTTTTGAGTATGTATACCAACACTTCGGAAAGCAGTAAAATGTTTAAACAGATCCGTAACTCAGTCTGTTCTCGGAATTTTGAAAACCACAGGCTTGTATTTGAAAAACTTTGGGAAACTAAAAAATAATTAGTAAACACGAGCTATCGTTAAATGAATAGGTTAGATTTAGAAATTATTGAAGTACCTACATATATATGTATTTTATAGACGTCCCATGTAGAGGGTTTTAACAGTACGATTGTCTAATGTTAAATAGTAAATACGAGTATTATGAATCATGAATATTTATGTTGTATCAGTTTAATAACGAGTGCTCTGAGAGTGCGGTAGACCACGGGGTATCGGGTATTTAGATGGAGTAATGTCACCCTTGGGCCCGGCTATGTTTAAGTTCCATTGTCACGAATTTACTTTTTTAACATCGCACTGTTTTGAATTTATCCATTGTTTAAAAATGATCAAAAGCTATAAAAAATTGTGATGGCGGTCCATTTACAGTAGTTTTTATCATGTATTTAAACTTGCACTGCATGCTAACATATCTAAGAAGTTGTATTTTTATAGGCAAAGTTTCTACATTCTATAATTATATTCATGCACGCTATCAGCTAACGCATTCATTTTCGGTAATATTGACAGCGGTTCAAGAAGAGTAATGTGAGCCCGCGGGCGAAAAGACGAATAAGTATGCTCTTAGCTCGGGGGCGAGCATCTAAAAGCATAAAGTTTTTGCCGTATATAATCTGCGCAGACTTTGAAATAATGACAAAAATGGTTAAAAAAGTTTTTTTTTTGATACAGAACGGTACTTAGTGGGAGTAATGTCTCCCCCGGGCTAAGCGGTGTTCGGGGACAACTTTGTCGGGGGTACAATATGGAAGGGAAATTAGAAATGTCTGGGAGTGTGTTTAAACGATACGAACGAGCAACTAGAAGACAAATTCAATAGCGGGCTTCATTTGAATTTTATTTACAACTCTCTTGTCATAGTCATCAGTATTATATGTACCTTCATCATAGACATGTCACATTAGTACATGTTACATAAGTATCATTACACGTTACTTATTTTCAATACTTTTATATCATATCGTAAATAATTTAAATAACTTACCTCACGCCTAAGGGGTAGGTACAGGAGTGTAGTACCTACATTCTCACGTTATTAATATAAGTAAATAAGTATTGCGTAGGTACTAGAAATCGGGTTATCTAAATAAATACACATTGAAAACTATAAGTACTTCCAAGTTGATGAAATTATAATCGGTCACCTTGAATTACTACTGACCAAGAGACAGAGAAACAAGGGAATCTGGGTAAATTCTTAAGAGCAGACAAAATATACAGTTTATTTCTGTAAGCCGCTTGGAAACAGCTCTTTTACTCTGTTCAGGATAAATGTACAATCTCACTTTACTCTGTTCAGGATAAATGTACACCGGTGCAGAAAGAGATGGAAAAATCAATGTCTAATGTGTTAAACAAAATTGTTTGCCTCGATATCTATGTCATCAGTAATGTGACATTCGCATATACGTACGCACATACATACATAGAGATTCTTTACAAGAATAGGTACGTGACCCAAATCAGAATTGATTCATTCGAGAACAAAGCTAACTACATTTTGCTTGAATTTTTATTCATACATATACATAATTTGGTTTGAAACTTTTGTTTTGAAACTTCTATTTTCAGTAGTTTGTTCGCTCAACAATATTTCAACCGCTGTTGATTTTTATGGTTGCCTAAGAAAACTAACAGAACCCTCATAAATTTGTTCTGTGTCAGTCCGAGAGGGGCGTGGCCTTGCTACTGTTTTTCAGTCATTGGTCTTGCTTGTTTTGTACTGAAAACAACTAGTTATTTGTAATTATTTTCTTGTATATGTACAGAACTAACTCGGAGATTATTTAAGCAAGTAATTCGGTGTTATATTGCACAAAAACGTTTCAGTGTTAATTATATTTATATAAGTCTTGTAAGATGTCTGTATTAATATAATTAAAAAACTGATTAAACATAGGCATTTTAAAGCGTTAACATATATCCTAACCCAAAAATATAAATGACAAAGAAACGTTAACCTTACACGTGTTATTACATTAAGGAATTATATTGAAAATGTAACAATTCACCAAATATAGTTTTTCTTTGAACGTGAAATACAACAAAAAATCCCAATTCAGCGTAACACCAAGGTAAAGCTTATCTGGGCAAAAATAAAACAATCATATTCAATGGCTCAAGGATTTGGCAGCCAGGGCTACAAAGAGTTTCTTACATAGCAAAGAAAACGCAAAACTTTTGAGATCCCTTCGAATTCGGGATAATTGTTTGGCAAATAAAACGAATGAAATCGACATTTTACAAAAGGATATTTTATTTTGTTTCGTTTGTACCTAAACCATGCCTGATTTTGTATATTCTTTATGATGAAATTACACTTTTAAATTGAGTTATGCTATGTAGTGCTGACATTTTCAAAATTAAAGAAAAGGGATATTTTTAGTGGTTTTTATATGCGATAAAATAACTAAACGAGTAGTCAGCGGCCAAACGCGGCCGTTACCGTTTGTGGACATCTGAATGTGTGAACCTCATCTTGACTTTTTTCTGTGAACAATAAAATAATTCTAGCAGACGATTATGTTAAAGGTAATTATGCGTAAGTTGTTTGCTACATTCGTACAACGTCTAATCTGTATCGCAATACCTAAGGCAGAATAAACTGATGCAAACTTTCATGGTAAGTTTTGCGAAACAATATGCCTTCGGGCATGTTGGGCTTGGAAGTTTAGAGTTTTGTTCTACTTAGGGGGTAGCTCGCGGCGACTTTATGCAGCGATACAGTCGCACGACGACCGCGATACAGCGGCGATGTTGCCGCGGGTCTTATACCTGCGCTTATGATATCGATATTTCGTCTTTAAACGATATCGTCGGATGCGATTGCTCGTTAGCTGCGATGCAGTAATGATACTGAATCGTGTCTGTCGTGCGTTACGAATGGAACTAAAAGGCAAAAGAAGCGTTACAGTAGCGCGATGAAATACGCTACTTTTTCGCTGCGAGGAGTTGCCTTGGGCGACCTCCCTTAACTATTCGCTAATGACAAATTTCAAATGCAAAATAAATTTCATCAGTGTTGGTTCCAAGTAATACCCGGTAACGCCAGTAAACTATGAATTTAGTAAAATTAGAGCGTTCAATACGACTGAACGTATGTAGTTTGGCGATCGTCAACTCTTGAACTCTTTGCATACCCTACGCACGCTTTTGCTGTCGCAAAGATACTAACATATATGTTAGCCGCCATGAAACAATCTAGTAATCAAATGTATTTTTATTAACTTTCTCTGGGAAACTTTTTCATGTGCATTCTGTCTGGTTATTATTTCTTACTTTCTTCTCCATTATAGACAATTGTATCTAGAACGTACTGTTTAACAGCAAATTTACCAAGACAAACGGAAGTATTTATCATAACAATACATTTTATCAGAATGTTATTATGTCAGTTAGTACGTAGGAGTTTTGCATTTATGTAAATAAGCCTAGGCATATATTTAGACGACCATAAGATAATGGAACATTTACCACCAAAAATTTATTAATAAGAGTATTTCTAAAGTATTTCGGAACTGGGTGGATTTGTTTCAGCAAAATCACTTAATAATGCGGGCGGGCCCTGTAGTGAGTAGGTAAATTGGCAAGGGTAGGGTCGGGATGTCCCTTCACGGCTTAATTCAGAAAAACCGTGAGATTGCCGGATCTTTATGTACTGTTTGCGTATCCGACCGTCGATGTTTCAACGCTTCAAAGCCTTCTAGTGGCTATAATATGAAATGTTATATAGGGTAGACCCGGCTGCCGCCGCTCAGAACAAGATGATGATCCAGTAGAGCGACAATGCTGAGGTTCATGTACACTTGTATTCTCGTCCGGCCTTTTTAGCTGACGTCTCTTAACCCGTTCATGGAAATGAATATTGTTTTATTGTATCTTGCGACAAGCCTTCTCGATGTACCATCATTACGTATAACCATGTGATCTAAGTTAATTAATTAAATAAATATCACGAATACAATTCTTCTAAAAATGATCTTATTAGTAAGTTTCATTAACTTATTAGTTGAATCTGTGGAATATTTTCAAAAAATTGTTATTCATGTTGGTTTTAAATCATTAGTCCGAGTAATACCTTATAAGTAAACTCTAAATTATACTGAAAAAAAAAAAACAAAATTTTGCCATCGAGATTGACTATTAAATAGAACTTGGGCCACAATGTGCAAATACGCCCTTCTCAAATTGTTGTAATTACAGCAGCAGGCAACTTCCATTTGGTAAGTCAGTAAAGTCCAAAATTCGCTGACAAAACCTACGCTCATCGCCTCTTCGGTCGACTCGAGCTGATTACAAAGTTTCAACGGAATGATGCCGAGAAAGATTTTTTAATGAATATTAATTCCTTTCCAGTAAAACAAACTTTATTCTCGACCAAGAATCGGTAATTGCTTCGTTTTTCGTTTAAGCTTAATTCGTGGATCCCTTTCGGGCGTTGAAGATTTTTCACTGACACATCATATTTCACGAGACTATTCCAAAGTAAGTGTACTTAGGATAATCCATTTATGCGTATATTTGACCAACTGTAACTGCTCAACTAGAAACGTTGTGCTTTTCATAAATACGTGAAATTTAGGGATTGCCGGTAATCTCGCAATCAGGTGTATAATTAATTAACTGCATCACAGGTTGAGCAAATTTCACAGACGATAAAGTAATTCCGCTAAACCGGGATTTGATTAAATCAACCTAGCATTTCAGTTCGGTGAAAAGATTTCCATTGTGCGCTTGATAAAAGCGTCGCGTAGCATCCGCTATGACCACAATAGGAGGTATGCTTTCGATGCACAATGCCTTTCCACAATTCTCATCTCTTAAAACAACGGATTCCAACACTATTATTGTGCGTTAAATTGGAACAGGTAGAAATGGAAGCATTCGTAATGAAGGTTTACTCGTTATCATTTACGGTGCTCTCGCAGTATTAATCGCGAACGATTCGTAAAACTACGCAAAGATGGCCGCTGTAGGACTTTGCTTGGGTCATCACGAGTAACAAAATTGGGTAACCTTTCTTTGGGTCGGTGGAGTTGCGAGGCAATTTTTTGGTATAACTAACGAAAAACTTTTAGAGAATTATTTGTGTTACTTATTGAGCGTGAAAAACACAAAGTTTTAGTAAATATAGAAATGATTTACGGAAGCATTAATATGAACCATTCGTGATGGCGTCTTTCTTATTTTTAATGATGTCGTATTCCATATTGGGCGTCATCTATTTTCAATCACACCAAACTAACGTGACATAAATGTATTGGTACATAAATGGAATACAAGCGAAGTAGTTTCTCGTTACCTCCGTTCTATTAGTGACTAATCTCATGGACAGCTAAGTGTAGTTTGTTGTGGCACCTTTTTGTGGAATATTTTTGCTGTTAATTTGAAAACCAAAACAATGTCATTTTAGTGGTTTTCTAGTTTGTTTAGCAGAATGAGAATTTTTTTTATTAGAAAAAGTTCGGACCTCTATTACAGATTTTTATCTAACATTTAAATACTGCGGAATTTAAAAGATTCAATGAATGGTTTAGTTTTACGGCCGTTTTGATCAACGTTTAGCAAGATAAGACAAAAATAGAAAGAATTCTATGTTTCATAGTCATAATTTGAACGATAGAAGAAAATATGTATAGATATACCGTGTGCTTTGATCTCACAATATTTAAAGGAGAAAAGAAAGGGATAATTATCTCTGCTACCTACGATGTCTCTATCGCGATCCCATATTTATGTTCAACAAATAAACCACCCCAATTCCGCTAATCCTAACAAAAGATTAAGTAGCAATAGATTGTATAAAGCTCGGTATTAAGGAACACTGAATGTTTTGTTAAGATATAATTCACGAGTGGGCTTATGAGGGATTTGGGTATTATTACGTCAGGAACACGTTGGCTTCCACATTAACATATTAAATTCAAATTAACTTCTTAAAGAGATTACACCGAGTAGGTCGCTCTCGATGCGGCAGAGGACATTTTGTCCCGTCGTTGTTAATAACAATATCATACAGCGACATGAGTGCCTTCGAAGGTGTCAGTTTTGTTGGATCTGCCCTCTGTATTGAAAACTTCAATATAAATGTATATGAAGTAACAGAGAACGAAAGTCATCGACGTAGCCAAGTAGCAAGTAGTAGCAAGTAGCAAGCTGAAGTGGCAGTGGGCTGATCACATTTGTGCGTTCAACCGATAGCCGCTGGAGCAGACGTGTTCTGGAGTGGAGACCGCGACTTGGCAAACGTAGCGTAGGACGCCCTCTAGCTAGGTGGGGTGACGATTTACGCAAAGCGGCTGGCAGTCGTTGGATGCGAGGACCTGAAAATCGAGCTCAGTGGCGTGCCATCGGTGAGGCCTATCTCTAGCGGACGGGAGTAGGCCGATAATGATGATGATGACAGCGAAATTTAGTCCAAAAAAGGAGGGTCCTCTGGGTTTGGCTATGATAATTGAATTAATTCATCGCCATCATTACATCATTATCGGCGTACTTCCGCACAGGGCTGGATATCGGCCTCTACAATAGCGCAGCACGGCGCTCGATCTCCAGGTGGTCGTGTACGCCGATAAGCGAGTGCAGGTGTACCTGGGCAGGGGCGCAGGGTGTAGCCGCGCGCGCCCCAGGGCCGGCGCAGCAGCGCCATGAGCCGGTCGAGCAGCCCGTGCACGCGCTGGAAGCCGGCCGCGCGGCCGCTCCGCACCGCGCACGCGCGCCGCTCGTTGCGCGCGCCCGTTTCTGCGCACGGACGCACCTTATATACAACCATCCATCGTTCGCATTCCACCTCTCACCTTTACCTCGAAGATATGCGAGCCATTGCTGCATGAATGAAAACAATGCATAACAGTTGAAAGTTTTACGTGTAAAGCCCCATCTACCCATTTATATATATCTATAATAGCTTTACTATACAATGGAATGACTCGGTTAATAAATATATTCGTCTTTATTAACGTACGTACGTAACATTACGCCTTTAATCCCCGGAGGATTAGGCAGAGGAGTGTAGTACGTTTCGCCAGTTACGTTTAAGTCCCATGGAATAGGTGGTGAGCCTATTGCCATACACCGGGCAAAATTCCAGACTCCGAGTCACTACTAGAAATTTTAAATTAGAAACTGGTGAACCGTGGGAGTGTACCATATTCCTCTGCTTACGCCTTCAGAGACTATAGGCGTTATATTACTTTTTTTTTTTAATTTACAGCTGCGCTCGAAACGATCTTAAACAGTTTAATAACAGAAGATAGATATTTGCGTTCCTATCGCAGAAACATCAGTTTTGGACAAAACGTTAAAAAGGATCTCATTCCGCTCCTAATACACACCAAAGAAGATAAAACTGTTGAGTTATTGTTGAAAATATTCGTTAATTTAACCACACCACTCGAATGCTTGTTCAATGTGGAAGATATATCTAAATCAGATTTTGGGAGGCATGCTATGTTTGAAATTAACAACTTGCTTGCGTCTACCAAAGCCGCTCTGGCCGACCACCGCACCACTAAAGTAATCCTTGATTTCCTCAAGAAGAATACGGAGCTTGAACAATCAAATCAATCAAACAAGCCCAAATTATCGGTGGACCAATGTAACAACATCAGCAACACATTATTGTTTCTCAGAAATATATTGCATATCCCCGATGATGTCGACATTCTCAACCCAAGCTACAATGGGCCCACCCACACGGTCCAAAACCAAATATTGTGGAACTTGTTCAGTCAAAGCATTGACAAAATACTTATTAAATTGATGTCTATACCAGATTCCGTGAGTATTCCCATTTTAATGTTAATATTCACTGCAGACCGAAAATAAATAAGCATTGGACGTTTGTTTGATTTCTTGAAACAATGACATATTAACTAAGGCGGTAATAAAGTAATACGAGACGTCAATGAATATTCCAGAAAGGGCTCGAAAAAGTTTAAAATCACCTAACCATGTATACATGAAGATAAAATTGTTATGTATTACATGGGCGTCCGCAGTGGCGATCGGCGGAAACAACTTCGTGTTGCGAGATGATGTGAACTTTATGTAGATGAAGGTCACTTCCTTCTGCGAACACATACGTTTTCGATTGTTCCTGAACTTTTTGGAATATCCATTGTGTTGGATAGTGGCCACGCCCATCCAGCCGGATATATATAAGCGACTAGTTCGTAAGACCATTCATTCGAGAACTGAAAACAAACTAAGATCAATATTTGCTGTTCGAGTAAGTGTTTTTTAAACTTATGGTATAAGTATTTTTGCTGTATTTATCATCCAATAACGTTGTCGTTGTATGTCATTAGCAATTTCGGGTCCCCCTTGTATCCTGACACGAAACAACATGTTTTAGGTCATCTAAGTGAGGTATGTTTTGCCCGAGGTTATTCTATGTTTAAAAGCTTCATGTAAGAGCTATTTTATTATTATTATTTGTGTTTAGAGCTGAATAGCGCGGTTGCGCAAGTCCATCTGCAGTGCTGAGTCCTTTCATATAACAACGCTCTCACTAATCTACTGAAATAAGACTGGCTCTATTGCTAACTGCGTTATTTCTAACGCGTACTTTTAGCGGTCTAATGTTACTAACAATACCATTTCTGCTACCTATTGAAATTTACACTAATTTTATTAGTAAGTAGTGCTAGAGGAAATAACTAACATTAACATTCTTATTTTTGTCATCCTGTTCGAGATAGGTTACATTTGTTCATGGGCAGGAGTGACCATCTTTAACCGGTGCTGATCGTTTACTATTCTGTGTACAAAAGGTCATTGTAAGAACCACTTCAATTCTCTTAGTATAAAAATTCGACAAGGGATATCAAAAAACAGGAATTTATTTAAATTATGGATGTAGCCATTTTTAATATTTTCGACTTTAATGATAAGATATTTTTCAGGCGAAATGGGGAGTGACTATGGTACAATTGATAGCTCTTTTGTACAAGGACCAGCATGTTACCACAGTGCATAAACTTCTTAATGTGTGGCTGGAGGCGTCGTTCTCTGAGAGCTCGGAAGACAATGAGAGTAACACATCTCCACCAAATAGAGGTAGGCTTACGGAATGTATAACGTGTACGCAATAAAATTTAGCCCTGTTTTAATGATTAATAGAAATTTCTTTTGTGCTAGCTATTATTCATATTATTACTTTTACATGTATATAAGGTTTTTCGATGGTTCGTTATAAGTTGACTCTGTTTCTGCTCCAATAGTAAAAAACCGATTGTCCGTTCTGACATGTTTTAGGTAGCGATGATTCATGTCCGATGCTGACATCCGATCCAACCTCCGACTCGTCAGATACCGGTGGCGGTGGCAAATGTAACGATAAGTCCAACTCTGCTAACAACGGATGGGACGCCGCCATGCACAATGTGGATGAGAACGCCAACCAGTCCGGGTCTCCACAAGATGTGGAAAAGATGATAGAGACGGATGAAAGCATGGATTATTCTCAGGAACCGAACAAAGATAATGACAATAGAAATCAAGTGAGTTTTAAAGTCGCCTTAACTAATGTTACTTCTGAAATATACAATCTATGAGATATACTAATATTTACCAAGAAGTTACATTCTGGTGAATACCTATGAAAATCTAAGGAGTATTATGAGACATTTATTGAGTTTGATTTTTGTTACAGAATGAATCACCTCAAAAAGTTGTAAGCACAGAAGTTTCTCAGTGTCAATCATCTGATAGCGAGAAGAAACCGGTGATAACAGATAATTCCGACTGTGGTTATGGCACTCAAATAGAAAATCAAGAATCGATATCAACTTCCAGTAATGAAGATGATTTGCCGGCGAAGAAGCTTGTGCACCAGAAACCTCATCCTTCCAAGCAGAGAGTAAATAACAAGGCACGGTCCAATACCTCGCCACAGGAGAGGAAGCGGAAGAAGATTGTCAAAAGAGGAAAATCTAACATGTAGGTATATTTCATCATCGATACACCATTATTATAAATAATATGTCCAATAAATAGTGCACAATAGTGGTCCTATAAAAGTCGTGAATGGTGATACCATAATATTGTGGCTATCGTAAAACATTTATTTAGTGCATAAATGATGGTTTAAATTTTATTTTCAGTATCAACGTACAGGGCCTGTGTCACAAAACGCCGACGGACGACGACATATCGAACGTTTTAAAAGAGTTTACAGTAGACTTCCTCTTGAAAGGATTCAACTCGCTGGTGAAAACACTCCACGATCAAATCTTGACTAACCATAAGCTGGAGATCGATACGTCTCATTTCTTCTGGCTCGTGACATACTTCCTTAAATTCGCCACCCAGATAGAGCTAGACTTGGAGCACGTGTGCTCGGTGCTATCCTACGACGTCGTGTCTTACCTGACGGCTGAGGGCGTGAACATATGTGAGCAGTTCGAGCTCGCCATCAAATTGGACGGCAATGATTTGAAACCGTCCATAAGGAGACTGCATTTGGTAATATCAACATCCTTTTTCATAATTGATCTCTTGGGATACGATTTCTGAATTGTATTTAGCCAGGAATAAAAAAAAAACAACAAATAAATAACTGCAATCTTCAACACATGCCTAGCTTGGCGACTATAGGCAATAGCCTCCTTATGGGAGGCGTAATAGTACAATGCCGAACATAACACCGGATGTGGACTGAGAGTCTGCCAAGCTCGGTTTTTCTTTAAGTATGTGATACGCAGATGCACAGTGCAGTTACTGTTAAACAGTGAACCTTTATATGTGCTACTATTTCTATTACGTAAATAAACCCGGCATATGGTCTTAACCCCTCTGAGAGAAGACCCAAGTCTAATGACAAAAGGATCGAAAAAAATAAAAAAACTATCTTTTATTATTATTCTAAGGGAAGTCTATTTAAAAATAATTACAATTTTTGTGTATATTATATATCGATTTAAATATTTCAAGTTTTATGCTTTACATACAATTGCATATAATATTTATTCATACACAAATCCTGTACTTTAGGTGTTTTATAAGAGTTAGTGAGTGTAGGTGCGAAAGTCGGTGCGTCCAACGGCCGGTGTAATTGTGACCGATGTGCAAGTATGTATATGACGTTCTCCCGGTTCAGGTTGTAACTGCCATACGGGAATTCGTGCAAGCCATTGAGGTGTATAAGAAATCTGTCCACATGGACAACGAGGATCGGGAAGTCCTGCTCGATTTGCAAATGAAAATGTGCGAGACCGACGAGTTGCGGGATCTGCTGGTGCTGTTGCTGCGTCACTACAACCCCAAGTACCACTCCAAGCAGTACCTGCAGGTCAGTGAACCACAGTGACCCTATCATTTTTATTTCCGTCCGCTGCGTTGTGAGCTGGGAGTGACATATTTGTCAGAGATTGGACTCCAGTAGACATCGCCCCTCCCTCTCTCGACCTTGCTGATATTTTAAAGTTAGAAAAATCGCTAACGATTTTTTGATGGCGACATAATATATGGTGATGAAATAACGAGATACTGATGTGTAGGTTGTCAGAGTGGTAGGCAATGGTAGCGGAGTCAGAGGGCGGGACGGGTAGCGCATTTGTGGCAAGTGCCGAGTTGATTTACGCGTGTTGTTCATAGCCTATGAAGAGGTTGAGACTGCATGATGTCAAATATAGCTCTTCCTATTCGTATATCTCTTAGACTTCTATTTGAAATTGGCCACTTAAAGGAATGACCAGTCCTTCAACGTTTTTTGATTAATAACTCGAAAGTAAGTAATCTAATCATGTCAATGATTTCAAATTAGGACTTTAATTTGGCGTTCGTTCAGCTTTGTTTTGCTTTTATTTTGCCTTTTCTCTCAAAAGTTAAAAAAGCTCAGGTCACAAAGGGAAGAGGTGGACTGATTATCGAAGAAAACAACGGGAAACTTTGCGTTTAGAAGACTCGGGACCGTGAAAGGAAGTGGGCATTAAGCGAGGCCTAAATCCAGTCAATATTTGATGTTTGGATGTTACTATTATATTTGTATTTCTCAGGACTTGATCGTGACTAACCACATTTTGCTGTTATTCCTCGATGGCCTGATGAAGTTACCAGAATATAAAGGCCAAAGTACGATGGTGGACCACATCAAGCAGTGAGTATTTTGCTATATAAAGCTTTAGCGCCTCTCGTCCACACTATTCTTGCACGTTCGCTCAACAATCTCGCTGAGGTATGAAAAATGTTAACATCGATACATATGTTAATTTTAGTACGATTAAGTACATTAAATATTTGTTATCGAAGTGACAATTATAATATGCATTTTCATAGTTTGAGTTTCATCTTATTTAGAAATGGTTCTGTGGTAAGAAACCACCGCAGAATGTAATGTAGTTAGGGGCTGGGGTTACTTTATAAATAATATAAGAGATGACTGGCTCATATAGGGACAAGATTGTAGTTTGAACCTTCTATATAATGCCCTTACGCCTAATGCATCTGTTTTAGGTTCGCTAGTCCTGAAATTATGTATCAGTATGGACTGCTGCTGGAGGATTACGAAGGGAACGGCGAATTCGTCAACGACTGCGTCTTTACAGTGATGCATCACGTCGGCGGCGATATCGGCAGTCTCATCTCTCTCTTCCAACCGAATATTTTGAAAACTTTTACCTCCATTTGGAAATCGGAATTTGAAATATGCGACGTAAGTCACTTGTTGTAGTACATCCTTTGTAAATACATATATGAGTTCAAGTTAAATTACAATACAATACAATTATTGTTTATTGTACATCGATTTAATCATAAACGAAATTGTGATTTGGTCGTTCTATTTTTAGTTCATTATTGACATATTAATGTGAGTTGTGACATTTTGTAGGACTGGTCAGATCTCATAGGGTACGTTATAAACACCTTTATAAGGAAACCTCACACGTTGCAAGATCCTAACGTCATCCGCCTGAAGCCGGAGAACTTTGACGACGAGAATATGTTCCAGCGACTGGAGACATCCAGCGTCAAGCAAATGGTACCAGAGAAAAATGAAGTGCGCTTCAGACGGAAATCGATCAGCAGTCGGACGAGCTCGAGACAAAAGTTAGTGAGCTTTTACATTTATTACAAGTCTATTTATTATAATCGTCTCTTGTGTGTTAACGTACGCGTACCCCAACACATGAGGAGGAAGGGGGGGGGTCGATACGAGTGTTTGATATGGTGGCAGGACTATGATGTGTAACTTGCAAATATCACAAATTTTGTATTTAGAGACTAACCCAGTAACCCAGTCTTGTCGTTGCTATTTATGTGAACATTTTGTTGCGTATTACGTAGACAGGTACTATGTACACTATACTTGAGTTTCATACATCTCGATTTTGTAGTTCGACTTTGCCTTATTTTTAAGAGTGTATAGTTGAGTTGATAATCCAATAAAGATTTCGGCTGTGTGTTATATTCGTATTATCAGTAGCCTACTGACAGCATACTGACAGTAGGTACTATAATATAGTACGAATATCATTGCTTTTTATTATAACAGGTGGACGGAAGATGAGATATCTTCGCTCAGTTGGAACTACATGCAGTGCAATGCCTCGCAAGACGTGATCGGAGACATCGTCAAGAAGTTCAAAGAGGACGACGTCAATAAATCCAGAGAATCAGTGATCAGGGAACTGTTGAAGCAGATGTTGATAAACAGAGATGAGTTCGACATGTTCATGAAGGTGGAGAAGGTGAAGCATTCGGAGGCGCTCCAGCTGAAGAGGGAAATGAAGGACAATGAAATCGGGAAGCTCTGTGAGACCATCACGCAAGACGGCAAGTCCAAGTTTCTGGATTGGGTGCAGATGGTCATACTGGAGGCCTGTAATGTGAAGATATACTTGGAGAAGAAAACCCCAATGTCCCCATCAGACCAGCCCGTGCCCAAGAAGGGTTCGCGACTGACGGATTATGACGGCATAGCATCAAAGAAGTCTGAACTGCCTGCCATATCGCCAGTATCGTACCATTCACTTTGTAAGTCAGATTGTTTTTAACTATTGCAATTTAATAACGATTTTTAAGTTCTTGTAATATTATTGTTATTATATCGCTTCGTCATGTCGCTTACGGTGTAGACAGAGAACGCTCATTGTCAGTGGCAGAAGTCTTCTTGTTTACGAGGCTCAAGTGTTTATTATTTATTATTATTTATTTAACAATTTTGTACACATAAAACAATAAATAGAACAAAATCATACAAAAGAGATGTTGTACAATGGCGCTGCTTATCCCTAAGAGAGATCTCCTGTTTCTTCATTTATCTTTATTTACATCGTTTATTAAGTCATATTATATATTGTTTTCTTTGAGTTATCAGTAACGAACACGGACAACAATGAAATAAATCATGACTCTTTATTTGGTATTTTTTTGGATGTCTTTGTTTTAATAAATCAATATACCTACATATAATTGTCCAGTTCAAATTAGGTTCTAGGTAGTTCATATTTAAGCAATATTATTTAAATATGGTTCGTCTCGCATTACGTGTAACAGAAATATTAAAGTTAAGCTGATAACGTTAATCAAGCCTCCATCTTCCCGGAGGGGCAGGCAAGCGAGTGTAGTATATTTCCACGTTTTGCCAGTTACATGTACATCCTATCGTGGAATAGGCGGTGAGCCTATTGCAATGCTACGGACACAAATCCAGATTTTGAGCTATTACAGGAAATTTTACAATACATAAGATAGAATTAATTAGAGACTAAGTCAATTGCAGAATATGTGTACATTGACAGACCCCTAATATGTAATCATGAAGTCATGTCCACTAGAACATAAGACAGGAGTAGTAAAAGTTCTATAAGAAGACTCTTTTCTCCAGTGATGAACAAGTCTATACCGCTGGTCCCGTGGAACTGCGAGCAGGCCGACATGTGCAAGGACTTGAAGTTCCTACAGTTGCTGCATAAACTAGGGTTTCACATGCCCGTCGATACCGGGAAATTGTTCATTCGGATACCACATTTTTGGACACCTGATTTTTTGTACGAGGTGGCCGCTAAGATATTGCCCATTGACACCAGTGAGTATTTATTCCATTATTCATTTATTTCCATTGTTTAGTACGACACAAAAAATACGTCTGTTTAACTCACACGTGAACTTTATTAGTACTTAGGTACTAATTATCTGTTATTAAGATCTTGTCATTCATTGTCACTTATTCCCAATACACATTAAATAAATTCTTCCAACTCACACACAGCTATCTGATTCCAAACTAGAGCCGATACTACGCTAACCGCACAACCGTAAAATATGCATACATATGTATGTTACTATTCTAGGTAAGCTGATGTCTAGACCTAGAACAATCATTCCTCTTACCATAACAATGTTGAGTTTCTCTGATTTTTCTGACACATTACTGAACAACACTAAGTAACAGTTGCTCCAGTTCAGCAGATGGGAATCACCGCCCAATAGATTGACATACGGGCATATCATGTTACAATTCGAAAGTTAAATGTGCATCTGTTTCCCTACCTGTGGTTCAGACCATCTGCCCATCACATGAGGTATCTCTAAGTCATTTCTATTTTCTACCAATGCAATTTTTATTTCAGAAAAACTGAAGTTCTCCCTGGACGACATATCCGCGAGCAGCGTCCTGAACTCCACCCGCCAGGCCAGCGGCAACGTCCCCATGGACATCGGCAAGGAACACAGCAGCCCGCCCAACGACAACTCCTATCAAGTGCACAAACCAAAGCATCTCGCCACCATCGTCAACTACACGCCCCTGTAAGTTTGATATATGAATAAATTTGTCTAATTCTAATATTTTATAATCGCGCTAGGACGCTCAAGATGTTGGCAGTGAACACCGAGTGCCAAATAACTCTATCCTTACAGACCTGATGTGCTTCCTTTATTTTTACATCTTTGTTGATACATACAAGCATGCCGGTTTTGTTATTTTTAACTTTTTTGCATTAATACCGATTTGTCATATTTGTTTTTGATCCCTTCTTTTTCAGTTTCATCAAAATGTAATATGTTTACTCTATTACTCTTTAGTTTAGTTTGTATGTGCAATTGTTATCATTTGTTTCCCAAAAATAAAGAAATAAATGTTTTCCCTATCTGGCCCTGTTTCAGTGATGTCCAAATTTTTTGAATCTGTCACAGTCAATAGCATTCAGCCATTCAATTGCAAGACACTTTATGTGTATATTAATACTTTCGTACTTTACCACAGGCCTGGCTGCTCCTTCAACTCATCTGGCGATCAGGTCAACAAATCGAACTGGTTGGAGATGGTACAGAAGTCTCAAGAGTACAAACTGAATTTAAATGTCGAAAGGTAAGATATGTTATGTTTTGAACAGTCCACTTTACATACCAGTCTTTTCATTTATTTGGAACATTATTTCACACTAATTTAGCCGTCATAAAAGTACCAGGACGTTCACACTAAACCTTCTCATTACGAGAGGGGACCAATATTCCAACAGTGGAATAATAAATGGGTCGATTATTATTATATATTCCGGAATATGATACTCCGGAATTCGCAAAATTTAACAAGAAAAATTCCTAAGTTAGTCTGAAATTTTACCGAGATCCTTTTGAAATCAAATTGTGTAGCTGTAGTCAGGGTTTTAATGTTTTGCCATTTCAATTCTTCTTATATTATTAATACTCCAACGACTACTCTAATAATAGTACGGACTCGTAATAATGAATAACTCTCAATAACTATTTTGATAATTGTACCGTCGAGCAGAGCGGCGAGCTTCGAGGACGAGGACGTGCCGATGTTGCCGGCGGAGGAGGCGCAGGAGCTGCCCGGCGTGGGCGCGGCGCTGGCCGCCACCGTGCTGCGCGCGCCCGCCGCCCGCCCGCACCGCCACCTCCCGCGCCCGCACCCGCGCCTCGTCGCGCTCCTCGACCCGCGCCTCGACGCACACCTCGACGGACCCCACAACGCACCCCACACCGCACCCCACGACGACTACTGCAACAACAGGTGCGTGGCTTCATCTGCTTCACTTACTCACTTGTTTCTTTCTACTACTAATTGCCAGGGCGTGTGCCAATGTATATATATTTATAGTGATATTTAGATTTCACATCTCGTAGCATGATAATGTACAGTATGCAGGGGCATTTTACTTAACCCAATTGCCTTGAATATTTTGTATGACCGACTGTTTTGCCGCCGGGGCCGCTGCAGCTTGTGCGAGACGGCGTCGGTGGCGTCGCACCTCACGCGCATGTACGTGTCGGACGAGGACGAGGACGAGGAAGCGGACGAGAAGCTGGACGAGCCGCCGCTGCCGCCGCTACCGCGCGTGATGCTCCGCGTGCCGCGCGGCCAGCAGCTCGCCGCGCCGCTCGCCGCGTTGCTCGACCCCGTCCCCGGCGCCGAGCGGTTCTAGCGTTACTTGTTAAATGTCGTGCGTAAATGTCGTAGCTCTCGTAGGTAACTGTCGGTGTTCGGTCGTGTTAATTAGAGATAAATTCCTGTGCCGACCCGTTCAAACTGAAATGACCATATTTTGATACGTTTATTGATTAATATAAAAATCGCTGCATTTTTAAGGGTTCTAAAGGCTGTTTAAGAGATATAATTCACCCGTTTTCCATGAGCTCCATCGGACGGCAGCGGCTGTATTTTGTAAACGTTTATGTACTGCAATGACCCGGTGACGACGTTGCGTGGAGAACGGGGTTCCTCTGCGCGGAAGTGTTCGGGGTCATAAATATTTTTAAGAAAAACTTTACAAGTAATTTTAATTGTTTACAAATGAAATATTGACTATTTGTGTGCAACAGTTAATGTCTGTCAATTATACATGAACTTTACAAATAAAAAATGTATAGAGAGTAATATGTTGTAATTTAATAGTTGACTATAATATAATATGTACCTGTGTGCAATAGATTAATTTTTTATTTTTCAATCGCATATTATAGTAAAAGAAAATAAATCAATTATTGTTGTTTTTATTTTAGTTACCACTTAAACGAATGTTATATTAACGAAGTGCAGTCTCGATTAATCATTTTTGATTTTTGTGAGAGGCGATTGTCTGTGAATGTTGGTTTTGTTTGTGATTATGTTTTGTAATGTAAGAGTTTGTAATAAATACGCGTACAAAAAATATGTGGTATAATTTATTACGAAAATAACAATATTACACAATCCACGTCTAACATTACACATGTAACAACGAGATATACAACACAGAACGGTAGCAAGTACAACCATATTCCTAGTGAGAACGGGTGGCGTACGAAAACACTTATTCAATGGATAAATTATCACAGAAACATACTTCCATTAAAACAATATTTGTACACATCATGACGCAGGCTTTCAAAATGTGTTTTTTGACACACTATTTACACAGACTGCTATATACAAAGAAATTAACAGAACTCTAATAGTGTTGGCTGGAACCTTCCCCGTGGCTGCTGGGCTGGTTTTCGTCCAGGTACTTCTGTATAGCTTCATCATAGCTTCTCGATTCGAATGCGTGGCCACCCCCGTGGCCCTCAGGCGGCCCATATGAGTGTCCCGGCCCACCTTCTGAGGCATAGCCATTACTGAATGAAGCAGGTTGGTAACTATCGTAATTATTTCCACCGTGGGATTCATTTTCAGCTGAAACGTAATATTCTTTTGCATTAGGCGCTTCGTGGTTTTCGTGTACGTCGTACGAATTCTCCTCTGCAGGGTGTCCGTCGCCGTGCTGGTCATGGGAACCTTTTGCTATCACGGGATGTGGTATTTTTACTATCTGCGGCACAGGCACTGGGTACGGTTTCGCGATGTGGACAGGATAAGGCACTTTCTCTACTATCTTCACTGGATAGGGGACGGGGATTTTCACTGCAACGGTCTTGGTTATTTTGATGACTTTGACTGGCGCCTCGGGTGTTATTACGTGTTCGCCGAGATCCTGTAGCTCGGTCTCGTAACCTTCCACCGGAATGACGTGCGAGTGGTGTGATGCGAGGCATGCGCTCGTGCAGCTCAGCAATATTATTATTTTCTGTAACAGTACAAATTAATAATGTAAAACTATGCAAATTATTTAGTATTCATACCTCATTCTTACTCGAATAAGGTATGAATTAATTATGACCAGAAAGCCAGTGTTCAGATATCGGATCTAGTTCGAGTTGGCAAATATCACGCGATAGAGAACATATAGAAAACACTAAACTGTGCAGGTTTCCTAGAACCCAGGACCATCGAAATGGGAAGCTGAAGTCTAAATAGAAGGCTATCAGTGCTATTAAATCCACATGAAAGTGCGCAACATGATAATTAATATGTATCTAATTGTTTATAAGTGATAATCGAAGCCCTCGGAGAAATATGTAACGTTCTCTATTTTCCCATTCTAATATCTCTTATATAATGATGCCATAGCCGTTTATTACATAACCGATCACGAAGAGAACAGACAGACAAGTAACACAGAGCGCGATGCAAGTAGCCCTTCTAAGTCGGAACTACTTGTAAGCTGTAAATCCCCCCCTTGGGTTTTAAGCCAGTCATAAGGCAGTATAAAACAGCGATTGAAATGAAAGTAACGTATCCAAGTTGATAAAGTAGATTATTGGGTAAACATGGCTTCTGAAGTTCAGTAGCTCGTACCTCCTACATATCAAACCGCTATTTCTAATAAGACAAGTGGAATAAGCTAAAGTCAATGTTTCTTAACCTTCTTTAGTCCGCGGACCCCTAGAAAATCAAGTACAATTTCAAGGACTCCCGGGCGGTTTTACTCACTTCACTCAGTCAATCTCGGTCGGATCCCGCTTTTTGGCGCATGCTCGTCGTGCTAAATAAGCATAGTAATTACGAGACTTGCTGGCATTTATGTATTAATTCAAATGTCCATAGATAAAACGGCCGACCCCCATACTCATACCGGCGGACCTCCAGGGGTCTGCAGACCACAGGTTAAGAAACACTGAGCTAAACAATATACATAGTTAGTATTGAGTATCTGAGAGTCCAAAAAGTTAACTCACAAACGTCATACATTACGCAGGTCAACACTTCAATTTGTTTTTTATTTTTTATTCACGTAATACGCTGTTGGTTTCCTTTTCATTTGGAACGACAGTACAAAGAGAAGTATTAGCTTGTGTAATAAATGACATAACGCGGCCGTGATAGCTACCGGTTGCCTATGTTAGAAGACCAACAAAATAAGAACAATAAAAGAAGTACTAACCAGTGTCCCCATTGTGTCGTGAGTGAGCGTAGCTCCAAGGTGCAGTTTAAACTATTCGATAGCAAGTGTATTGGCTGGCTTTTATATGGCGCGTTCCAACGCTGGCGAGAGACTGTTCCGGCCGGGGTTACTATTACTTTCTTCCGAGTGCCCACTGCGATCAGTTCTCGACCGTACACCTATTAACTATAGCGCTTCGCATACACATTCTCTGCTTTCATAAAGCGCATCTACGGCGCGCTGAACGGACATACGGCGCGACTCGCTGAACTATTAGACCGTTGTAATAGACACACTTCTAGCCACAAATAAGTACATATGTTGATCCATATTATTGCAAGACGATAATACATGTATTAGCACGAGTAACCCTATTCTGAAACTCTTGGTACCGACACCTAACATACATTTTTAAGAACTCATTTCCATTATTAACTTCAGTCTAATATAACTTGAGCACTTCAATATTGTTGCTCTCTTATTACACTTAAATTTAGATTTAGCAACGGGTTTAAACATTGCATTTCTAAATTTTATGGAAGATGACGTTGAACATTTACGCTAAGTACTAAAAATGTAAAACAAAGCGGTCTTTAAAAAAACGTTACAAGATAATTTAAAAGGCTATTAGAAAAGGTGGTTCAATACAATAATTTCCAATTTGTGTTACATATATGAATTATGCAACTATAAATGATAAGTTGCAAGTTGTAGTTAGATAATGTTATGCAAAAGATCATTATGACGATACCTCGATTCAGGCTGTAACGAAACTGAATACATTAGATTGGACTACATTGATTGAATACATTAGATCGGACATATGTGATAATTATTTACAAGTGGAGTCCGAATCCATGATGTTAATGCATAGGTTAAGGGTATGTTTTCATTAAATGTTTTGCGGAAGACAAACAGTGTGAGAGGATGTAGTAGAGCGATGATACGGACTGGCTGCCACCAAAAGTGTTTCTGGAAGCTAAGCGATTTGAGCAGGACTAACGGAATGTTTCCACTAACGCTGTGCGAGGAAGAGTGCTATGAAATTAGAACAGGCAATATTTTGATGTTTCATCATTAACTGATATAGTATATAAGTTACAAATCTGTCTACTTATTTGGTATTCTAATATGTCTACGTGTTGAGGAACTTTGCTTTCTTTTATGACTAGATAAAATGGAAGTCTGGAACGTTAATGGCGAGTACCTACCTCTCACACTTGAGGTTTGCGGACGATATCGTCATCCTGTCTTAAACCGTGCAGGACTTGCAATATATGCTGAATAGCCTGGCTGATTCTTCTACTCGCATCGGTCTCCGGATGAACTTGGGCAAAACTAAAATAATGTTTAATGAACATGTCCTTCCATGTGTACAGGAATATGTCTACTTTGGGCAAACATTGCAACTTCGAGATGGAAGATTGCAGAAGAGTACAGCTTGGCTCGGCAGCATATAGGAAACTTCGTCAAGTCTTTTCATCACCGCTACCGCAAAGTCTCCAGACAAGTCTTCAATAAGTGCGTCCTACCTGTTATGATATACTGAGCCGAGGCGTGGACACTCACGGTGCCACTGGTCCACCAATTTAAGGTTTGAAGTAACGAATCCGAAATGAGGCGATCCGACAGAAAACGAAAGTTATCGGCATAGCCCGAAGGATTAGCAAATTGAAGTGTCAGGGGGTTGGGCACATATGTTGTAGAAACGATAACCGTTTGAGTAAACGTGTTCGGGAGTGGAGACCGCGTTTTGGTAAACGTAGGGTAGGTCGCCCTCCAGATAGGTGGATTGACGATATACGCAGTGGCTGATAGGGCTGGATTCGAAGAGCTGAAGATCAAGCTCAGTGGCGTGTTATTGGAGAGGCCCATGTCCAGCAGTGGCCGGAGTAGGCTAATAATGAATGATAAAAGTGAAAGTCACTTTTGTATCCATTTCCTCATAGAAGATTGTTAAGTAAAATAGCAGGTATTTTCCTTTCTCACTGAGCTTTTATTGCCTATAATTGGTGACTTACGCTCGCCGACTGGAGAGTACGTTTTCCCAAAGCCACGCCAATCTCGTATTCCTAGGTCACATATTCCGCTTCGATGTACATACCTGTGTAAAAACTTAGCTCACTTAAACCCTTTTATAATATAACTAAGCATAGAGGATCTAAAAATTAAAACGAACCTAGGTTGATATTGTATACATTAATCGTTATGCAACGTAACATATTATCTGATAGAAAGGCATCTTAGGCATGGCAGTTTCTGCTAGGATAGATATTTGGTACTCCGTGCTATTTGCCTAACCCGCGAGGCATCTGGCGCGAAGATATGAATATATGGAATTGTTTTACATACGAATTGTTTTTCGAAATTGTTTTTGGTAAATTTGGAAAGAGAATACGAAATGCTTTAACGCTATTATGTACATACATTGACTATCATAACATATGTACATATATTGTACTAAGCCACTACTTCAGCCTTATTATTATTTCTTTTTCATAAAGCTCCAGGTGTTATAATATTGGATGGATACATTAAATAAAAAAATCGTATTAAAATGAAAGGGTTTATTGATATAGGTATACTCTATTATTTAGAAATAGATCGTTAAACTTTCATCCTGTCTGAAAGTACTCTGACAATAGAGCCGCACCCGCCAACGTTGTATGCCTTTTCATGCCAAAGCAGAAGATGTCCACTCGATCCTTCCGACGGATATTCAAAGCCTCTATAAATATATTTCATTAGTACATCAATATCATCTAGGGATAGGGCTGTCACAACTTCCTCTATTTGTGCAGATTTTATCGCCAAAAGAACTTTAAGCGTGAGGGTCAGGGCGCTGTCCTGAAAAAGACATTCATAATCAGTTTCATACCTTCATCATCAATCTTTTCAACGTTCCAAAGGTAAAAGCTGGTTTCCATACTGGCCAAGTTGGGGTTAGCAGACTGTACACATTTAGAGAAAATTATACAGAATTCTAAGATATAAGGGTTTCTTGTAGTGTCAGACCGAAACAGGATTTTCAGCAGAAATCTAAACTTACAACATATTTAAAATGTCTATTGCATACTGAAATTAACAAAAAAAATTAACATTTATTTGCATATTGCATATTTTCAATTAGTATTGATGTTTCCAAAGTTGTTTTGTGGTGGTTATTTTATATATTGGTAGGCTACATGCCCTGGTCGCCAACGGGTAGCAGCATAGGCGATGTGAGAGGTGATGCTCTGCAATCCATAAACTGCATGCCCAGCATAGTAATTATAGGACAAATCCCCTTAACTGACTCATGTTCAGCATTGGACTTAAACAAACTAATGATGATATAGTGGTTATTCTTATTTTAATAGCTATAGAGAGTACATTCTAATTAACTTTAATGAACCATTTAAATGTGTTCATTATACCATAGCAATCCGTAATTAACAAAGTAAATTAAATTATTTACGAAAGACATACAAGGAAGGATACATTTTATTTATTTAATAGCACATGCCACAGGAAATATATTATTAAAAACATTAAATTCCAATCTTCTTTAAAACAATACATTTATTTGGATGGTACTATGTTATTCTGGGAATTTTCTTGGCACAGGCATATTTGAATAAACAAATTAAATGACAGAGTACATTCTAGTACACATCGTAATATTGATAGGTTTTATATATAAACATAAATATTTAACCTATATCTTGAATAAATAGAGTATTATAGGACAGGCAAATAGTATACACAACTTTAGAGTGTAAGAGTATTTTAAAGATTTGTGTGTTTTAAAAATGGCAGTATGCATAACTATACTGCATAGCAACTCAACATACTTACTTTTGTTTGTTGCTCTGTGGTTCCCAGTGGTGCATTACTCAACACTAATTTTAAGGCTTCAACATATCGCCCTGTGTATCTGTGTTCAGGAACTTATTAACTTACTATCAAGACCTAGTAAGATTAAGTACCAAAGACTGTGGGTACAAACAGGCTTCCAATGGCTGAGACAATCTAACTCATTAGACTGAAGCTCCTCACTATCCATGAAAAAAATCCATTCCAAATAAACTACATAATTGATGGCTCTTAGGCCACCTTTGATGCAATGGACACAGCAGAGTGTTTGTTTCACGGATGGGACAATCTTGAGCTATTTACTTTGGTGTTTTTATTGAAACAATACTAGAAATGTGCAGACTATACTAAGATATGACTTATGATTGTCATTAACCCATTGCTAAGGTATTTCAAATTTTACAAGCTATCTTATAAATAGATACATGTGAATATTTTTTATATGAGAACAAATAAATGTCATTTATCAATCATATATTCTTTTGCTATCTTTAAACATTTATTATCTATAGTAAGATTATGAATAAAAAAAACAATGTTTTATTAGTGTTTTATAATAATTCATGTAATGCCAATTAGATCAAGATAATGAAATTCTATTAAATGTAGCAATGAAGTGGTTAGAATTTATGTGGTATTAATGATTTGTATTTCTAACATGGTGGAAGTTAAACTCAGAATGTTACAAAGTCAATATTATTCACAGCTATTTCAGAGGACTTTGTTCAAATCTTCATGATGCAATGTCTGTATACAAAAACGTGATCATCATCATCATCAACCTTTTATCATTTCGCCGTTGAACAAGGGTTTCCTCACAGAATGAAAAGGGTTATACAAAAATATAAAGAATAATGATTCTGATGTAGTGTTTAATAAAAATGAATTAAATAAATGGGTGTAATATAGTGATGAATCATACGATGATAGTACCCTGATGACCGTAACAACTTGTAAAAAAATAGTCAACTTTACGAGTAGGGAAAGCTTCTGATTAAAAAGGATATTGGTTAAGTAACGAACAAACTTCTCCTTCGTCCGGCCCAGTGGGTGCCGATTGATCAGCTTCGTCTTCCTTGAAATTGTCTTCATTGTACAGATCTATGTCTATCTTACGAAAAGCAGAACTCGAAGTATTTTTGGCCATTATGAAATTAACTTTGATGAATCACTAAGATGATTAAGGATCAATTATGCATATATAGTTGATTATTGATATCCGATCAACTGTTTTTTAATCAACTCAGTGTTTAGATAAAACTGACACTAATGACAGCTCAGAATATGGATATTCTATGGATAGACCAGAAAGCAGACTCCCATCTATTAGGAATTTTTTTATGTTCAATAAATTGCTTAATAGTTTCTTTTCTAAAACAATAATGTTTTCATATTACCCAATGGGACGAATTTAATTACCATATAAATGGGTCTCGACACTTATAGTAAAATCGTTAAAATGGAATTTTAATATTATATCCCATGGCTCGAAACGAATTAAGAGATTTATTTCTATTCACACTATCACTTTACACATTTATTAACGTAGATATTATTTTGAAAATATTCGATTAACTTTTTTTATTAAAGGAATTGAAGTCATCAAAACGAACTTTGCCATATTGAAAAACTTTTAAACATCGTATCTGTCATGTATTCTAAATGTCAGGTCATGTCATCACATGATCACAGCACTGATTGTCAACATAAGATTTTTGGAAAAGACAAGTTTAGTTTTATTTCAGGCATACCTGTTGCGTTCGAAAGATATTATTGTGTCGAAGATAAAAGGGAGACGGTAAAAAGAGTTAATTTTCACTGTCCGTAACATTTCATAAAACTCGGTCAGAATGACAATGGGCGATGAACTGCCTGTCACTTCCTTGGTTTTGCCAGTTCTTATACGTCCTGTTTTAACTCAGGTAAGCGATAATATGCTATTTTACTCTTATTACAGACGGTCAAAGTAATTTTCATGATGGGTATTTATGATAAGCGTGGTTTATTAATAGGTACTTCAAAATGTCATTGTTAGATAATTAGGTAATAGTATGATTGGGTTTATATCAACTAATAGTGCTTTAGATGGCGTTGAAATTGGCGATGGGATTATGAACAAAACCCCACCAGGGGAGGTCTATGTCTAGTGGTGGGCTTGAATAGACTGGTGACGATGATGTGCAACAGAATTTGTTAAAAAAAAATAACAACCCGTCTGAAACCTAGAAGGGGTAGGCAGAGGAGTGCAGTACACTCACAGGTTTCATCAGTTTTGTTTAAGTCCCATGGAATAGGCTTTGAGCTTATT